>LS490817.1:44997-82812 GCA_900490845.1 Pristionchus japonicus | reverse complement strand
TTACTACGCATATCGCTACCCTATGCTCTCCCAAAGTCTCACTCTAGTTTTGTAACTAGAACAATTGACCAATGGAACGTGTTACCTGCAGAAATCGTTACAAGCTCTCCTAATAACTTCCGTTCTTTTATTCTATCTCTTCCTACCATCTCTTTTTCTTCCGACTCTCTCTTACGTCTTTAATACTTCTACCAAACTGATGCTTCTCCCGAAGCCCCACCACCCCAAACCGATTCGCCACAAGACGACGGACCTCCACCAAATTCTAATGAAGATCTACGTGACATTTTTCTCTCTCCCTTACCTTGGTGGATAAATAATTGAATTGAATTGAATTGAATAAGCAAGTGCGCAAAAAATGAACAAAATTCAGCTGAACATACATGCCAAGTTTCATCCCGATCGCATTGAAAATTGAAGAGAAAAAAAGATTTTTCGAAAAAAATTCTGATTTTTTATTGCAGTTCCTCCGGGAGCTAGGGTAGAACACTTTTTTATTTCGCCAATCAGAAGCTGAGATACCCACCTTGATTCCATAAAAAAATGAGGGCAAATTTGTGTTACATTTTTGGAGAATTTAAATAAAAACCGCGCTTAATTTCAATTAAAATCAGTTCATGATAGGCCAAACTATCGTGAACTGACTCAATTTCATCGATCAAACTTGAAGCGCACAAGCTGCCAACTGACTGAAATGACTCGTTGATTCGCACAATAACTCACAGTATAACATAAAAGATATACTATCATTGCGTTACCGAATGGCTGCCTTCGATCAATTTTTAATACGGTAGTTTGGTCTATCATGAACTGATTTTAATTGAAATTAAGCGCGGTTTTTATTTAAATTCTCCAAAAATGTAACACAAATTTGCCCTCATTTTTTTATGGAATCAAGGTGGGTATCTCAGCTTCTGATTGGCGAAATAAAAAAAGTATTCTACCCTAGCTCCCGGAGGAACTGCAATTAAAAATCTGAATTTTTTTTCGAAAAATCTTTTTTTCTCTTCGAGTTTCAATGCGATAGCGATGAAACTTGGCGTGCATGTTCAGCTGAATTTTGTGCATTTTTTGCGCCCTTGCTTGTTTGAAACGATTGCGAACGAGCAAAGTCGATTGGGTTACGGTAGTTTGCAGCCATCGCCGCCATTCCACGGGGAGCGACCCTGGTGATTCCAAAAGCTGCAGGTGAGCTACACTCGAGGGGTACTACCTGTACACCAGTTTTGAGCCGGATCGATATTTTCAACTTTGCCAAGGATATTTTCACTTTCTCAAAAAGTGTCTTTTAAAGCAACCTTGCTTCAAAGACAGACAGATACTAATATATTCTCTAGTAACTAACCCATGAAGTCCAGTCGGACTGGGAGTGAAGTCCAGTTCCTTCGTAGTAGAACCAATAAGGATGTCTGTGTTCTGCATAGATCAATCGTTAATGGAGTTCCCAACATTTTCAAATGATTAGCACGAGTTTTAAGTGGATGAATGGCGGCAGATTTAATGGGAGGTTTGATGGCAATTGGTTTTGCAGGATGGTCTTATTGCATACGATTAGTACGTGATTTGTGTTGGATGAAGAATGGAGAGTTTGATGGCAGTTGGTAGTTTGTCGAATCACGAAACTTACCGGAGGATGCTGCATCATTTCGGGGATTGATTTGAACGGGAACAGGGGCGGCGCCATGATGATGCCACCGAAGATAGAACGGTTTGGGAAGTTGGTCTGCAATGCAAACAGTCATCGTCCGAAAGTCGCCAGAAAGTAATCAGTGTTTGATGGATCGATTTTCGAAACAGCCAAGGTTCTTTTCGAAATATCCAACCTCCTCCATTGTCCTCTGAATAGCCAGCAGTTCCTGCCCACTCTTCTTCAACATACACTCGAGTGTGCGTCTCTTGGAGATCTTCTTGCACTGAAAGGAACGTTCAAATCAAGTTCATTCGAACTGTTCAGAACCGTATTCTCCAGAAGGGTTTGTTGATGGGAGATGCATTACTCAGAAAATAAGTATGTTTTATGTTAGGATAAGTTTAAGGATCCAACTTACTCCTGCCCTCTCCACCATCTCCATGGACAACTCCTCATTCATTTGTTGCTGTTCCCCTACCCAATTAGCTGTTTTTGCTAAGCTCCATTCTTATCAATATCCAGAAACAAGGGAACAGGTGAGAAAAAGGAAATTGAAAATGATCTTACCCCAGCCCTCTCGACCATCTCCTTGGATAGTTCCTCATTCGTCTCGGGTGGGTCGAATTGGAGACCGGGCGACATCATGATGAAATTGTTGATCGAGACTTGCCTGAAACAAGTAGGTGGCATCTTTCAATTATATTCCTGACACTCCTGCACTTTCCCGGACAACTACCAATATCCCCATAACCTCCGCCATTCCCGAACACTAACCCTGCGGAAAACGCATTTCATTTTCACGCTATTGTGCGGGAAAGTGCAGAAGCGCCAATTTCTTATATATTTTTTTCTTTTTAGTGTCTTGCGTGAGAGCTTCTGTGATGGATAAAGTATTGAGTAAGAAAAGCAGCGGATTTACAAAACGATCTGCACTCACGCTTTCCTGATAGGCGAGAACGCAAGCATAATCGACAGTCCGCCTCCGCCAGAGTGGCCCATGACCGTGATGGCGTCTGTAATGAACTCATTATCTTGGTAAAGCTAAAAACACACAAAGAACATGTGCTCTCTTTTGCTTGCATCTCCGTCGATTGTTCGGTATTTGTCTAGTTAACCAGAAGAGTGTCCAACCTCCATCCATCACCGACCACCAACCTTTCGCTTATTAGGAATGAGTGAAACTCAATCATTATTCAGGGGAGCTAAACAAGTGCCGATTGTTCTGTCTTTGCATCTGTCTAGAGATAATTTAGCAGATACCTGAATTTCCACCGAACGTGCCGGCCTCTTGTTTGATGTACTTGAGCGCATGAAGGGCGTCTGAAATAGTTCTAATCATTTGTGAATTCTTGAATCAAGTTCAAGCAGCTTCCAGGGTCTCACAATACCCGTCCCAACCATAATTTATCATTTTGATTGATGCATCGAATTTATTACCTTCCGGATACGAATACTGTGCCTGTCCAACCCTCACTGCGACCAGTCAATCAACCAAGAAACCCCAGTCTAACAATAAGGATGACAGGCAGACGAAAAGGATGATTTTACGATTTGAGCCGATTCATCAGGTGTTAGGGAATGAGAGCTCTGATGTCCACGTGGGTTTTCTCATTTTTCAGAGTAATTTCGGGCCAAAGAAAGAAGAAAAGTGATGATTCACCATAGACGTCAAGATTGGTGGGGATGAGTTCCTGGTTGTCGCCGAGCGCAAATAGATTGTCCCACTACGGCCTGTCAGTCAACCAGGAAGCTCTAGTCTATGGATGGCAGGATTCAAAATACAGCTGATTACAGCTGATTCAAAATACAGATGATACAAAAGACAGCTGATTCACCATACACTCCCAGGTTGGTGGGGATGAGTTCCTGGTTGTCGCCGAGCGAGAATTGGCCGGTGAACCCGAGACGGAAGGCGGGAACGACGAGGATCACACCTGTAAATTGAAAGAAGGTGCACACCTATTTTTTCCGCTCCAGTTTTAGTTTTTGCATTCTACTTCATCCTCGGCAATTGTTGATTGAATTGATTATTTTATAAAATTTATGCACGCCTTTTGGAGCCAATGCGCAAATAAACTCAAACAACGACTTCAGATCCAAAACCATTTCTTTTATGCCATCGCTGCGCAAAATAGGGTAACGACGAAAACATGATAACATTGCAAATATGATTACCATTGGCAGGACACGTCACAATCAGCGCCCTGTCATCAAAGTAGACAGCCGAGTCATAATTTCAATCGTTTCAGAAGGAATTCTATGCCCTCATCCAGTCCGGCCTAGTTCGATTCTTACCATTAGCCGGATACGTCTCGATCACCTCCAAGGTAACATCAAAGTATTTTCAGCTGTATCAGAAGGAAAATTCAAAAATCCCGTCACTATTATACTAATACGGACCAAAATAGTGCCTATTGTTGCCTATCAGTACACGAAACGGAGATCATCACCATTAGCCGGATACGTCTCGATCAGCGCCTTGTCATCAAAGTAGACAGCTGAGTCGTAGTTCATTCCTCCGCCGTGGTAGAAGACGATTATCGGGCACTTGTTCGCGGACTGAGGATGAAATATTTTCAATTTTTGGCGCCTCAATACCACAGAATTATCGATGAAACATATTTTGTTTCAATGCAATTTTTGCACAGATCATGATTTCCAAAGAAAAAAGCATTCAAATTGAATTGACAGTGATAAGATGGTCTGAAGATGGAATAATTGATTCATGGCCGCAACAAAATGAACGCAAAGACGACTAAGTAATGAGAATACATGTTTACCGAACAACCACGAAGAATTAGGGTCGGATGATTCAAAATCATAAATTATCGATGAAACACATTTTGTTTCAATGCAAGCATGAGGAGTATTGCTTTTCGCGAAATTGGCTGAATAAGATTCAATGACACTTCATAAAGAGAATCAAAGGGAATGTGACTATTTGCAGTACGGATGTCATCCAAACAAAAATATAATATAAAGGTAAAAATGGTGCTCTAGTGATCAGAAGCGGACCGATTTCTCGCAGAACATTCAGCGCGTGGAAATATCATTGACATGTAGGAAATACACATTGGGCCATGTGCACGGCTCAGGAATATGGAATGAGTTTCAAGCATTCTGCAAGAAAAGATGCAAAGGAGATGAAGTAATGTGCAGAGGTAATGCGATCCAATAATATGACAGCTCACCGAGCATGCAGCCGGCGCAAAAACGTTTATGTACATGCAGTCCTCGTCGACCCACTGAAAAAGTTATTTGAGATTATTTATCCATGGCATTTTACTATTTGCCCAGTCAATCATTCGATAAGAACTTGCAAAAAACTAATCAACTACTTTAATATGAACATGGACATGGCCCAATTAATTTTGGTTGATTACTCTTTACCGATTTTTTTCGAATAACAAAGTTCAATATCCCACTTCCTGCGGACTCGTGCTCGTCGTGGAGTTGCTCATGCACGCTGCGGAATACTTTGTTCCGTCCTTCACTCCACTCCACTTCTTCGGATTAACCGGCAGTTTCCATCTCAAGTCGCCCACTGGGGGAGCGGCAAAGGGGACTGCCTAAACTAATCATTTTCGAAACTGCGAAACTATCGTGCTAGAGAATGTACTAGAATGTTGTAAATTGTACAACTATATTCGATTTCTTTGAAATTCGTCTAGGAAAGCGTGAGAAAGAACCAGAGGAGATACCTTGAATATCTTGACCCGCGTTCCATTGTTTGAGGCGGTCTCGTAACCTGTCATTCAGTAGAATTATATTAGAAAAAAAAATTGAGTTTCACCTTGAATCAATCCATAGCTGGTCTTCGCAATCAAGTCATCCTGAGCTCTTGATGCTCCGATCAACAATAGAACTGTGAGCAATCGGATTATCATTCTGAAATATTTACTGATTCAGAATCGCTATCCTGGAAAAGACAGGTTTAAAATATCGATTGATAAACCAAAATAGTGCGGTGCGTCTAGTCTCGATAAGGATGAAACCGAGTGTCGAGACCTTTCTTATCAATTGCGCGAGCAAAGGCTATGCACAAATTATATGGTCTCTCACATACGCGTGCTCTCTCTCAATCTGTCTGACCGGCGAGAGATCATTGCGAAATGGGAAACCGTAACATTTTGCACACCCCTGGCGCGAGCAACAAAGAGAGGTCGAGTGATATTGTGTGCGCGATTGATAGTGAAATCACAACAATGATTTGTGCCTCTCCATTTTCCGTGCTTTCTCTCTAAATAAAGAAAGACGAAAGAGGATCCTAAGCCCTGGGAATGACTCTCTTTCAATACGTCTCACACTTCGATTGGGGTTAGCTAGAGAACACGTAATAGTGAGAGGGTAAGATCAAAGCCGCCAATTCTGAATGATACCCAGGTTTTTTTTTGAGATAAGATACCGTCGTGTTCCTAATGTAGTCTCGAATGAGAGAGGAACAGAGTTCAACCGGTTTCGGGAGACCTAAATTCGTTCTAGAACATGCGCAAGTGACACAATTGTGTAATGAAACATTTTATTCGAAAATGGTGAGATTTCTTCTCGAAGCTCTGTTTCACGCACAGCCGTCGAAGGAAGTATCAGAGATGTCATCTGAATGATAGTTCGTGAAAAGACAGATCATCATATTCCAGGCATTTTCACGAACCCCAGAGTCGATCGATCATGCACGAGATGCGGGATAGGGATCTCTATCGACGTTGACGTTGACGTTGACGTTGACGTTGACGTTGACGTTGACGTTGACGTTGACGTTGACGTTGACGTTGACGTTGACGCCTAGACGTTGAGGTAGAGGAGATGGATGAATCGGGATAGGCATTTGACGGATCAGCTCCTGAATAGATCATGCTTTGATAAAAATCGAAAATGAATACCCTTCAATCCAACAACGATGATTCGTTTGAAACTTTCTTCTAGGAATGGAAGAGGTTGATAGAGTTGCCTGAAAGCCTATGATAGATCGTAAATTCTCTAAAAAGTAGACTAACTCTGCTGTGAACAAGACAAGAATATCGGCAGAAGCCCATCGCAGAGAGGAGAAGCTTGAATTTGATTGTTTCCTATGAGTAAAAAAATATGAGTTCACCTCATCAAATTGCTTGGAAGGTGATCATTGAAGCAAGAATCTCTGAATATCGATAAGGTCTCATCACCGAAGTTCGCTCGGGAATAAGTGTCTTGGGGTACTTCTTCATCGAATCCATTGTACTCGAAGAACATTAGTTGGATGTCCACATCGGGTTTAATAGCATTCACAATATCCACAGTGTAGTTGAACTCGTTTCCAGCTTCAGGATACATGCCTCCTGGACACTTTCCAACGACAGCTTTTGTATTCGTAACCTGAACTTTTGCATCACACGTTAAGGGGGCATCATCACCTTCTTGACCATCGTTGAATCATCTCCGACAAAGTCCGTGGTGAAATCATTGATGAACAGAATTCTCATCGGTGGTGTTGGAATTGCAGTAGTAGTAGTAGTAGTAGTTGTAGTCTCAAATTCAGTAGTCGTAACTGTGGTAGTAGTATCTTCCACAGTAGTATCAACGACAGTAGTCAAACGCGGATAGCAAAGCGCCACGGCATCAATTGCCGACACTTTGTCGTGGATTGTCTCTGAAATCCATTTTTCGATCAATAATAGAGTTTTGACCTACCATACAACGCATCTATCATGCACGAAGCCCTCATTGGTTCGGAGAATTCGGCCAGTGTTACAGCTGAATGTGGATAGGCACTGGAAGCGCTTGTTCCTGGAATAATCACCGATTTTGCGGGTTCTGACCGAGGTAAACCTCTTGGCACTTCTGCATTTTTTTCTCAATAGAGTATTCTATCCCTACCCTTCTCATTCCCCGCCTCACTTCTCGAGCAGAGCTGTCATAAAAAAGTACAGAAGTTCCAACCTCTTAATCCCAACACCATCGTTTGGTTGATTTTATCCGATTGAATAGGAAGAGCTTTGTTCACTTGATCTTGCGGTCTTCAAGGCAAACTTTGTTTGAAAAACTTGAAAAGTTTTCAAAGATTGAAAGTAAATCTTACGCAGCCGTAAAGATGATCAGAAGTTCAGTCTTGAGTGAGGGCGTGATGGTGAGCTTGATAAACCTACAAAAACGTTTTTTCGAAGTTCGAAAAGTCGAAAACCTCTCGAAATCGTTCTCTTCCGGACCTTCAGCGCAGAACTTTGTGTATGCCGGGATCGAGGTTTCAGTGAAGCTATCCCGATTAGAAAATACATTGCCAATCGGGTCTCCATCGCCCCCAGTGTAGGCGTAGTACTGAACATTTTGCATTCGACTAGAAAATGAAAATAGCTTGTTGCCAACTCAGAAGTAACTTTGACCCTCTGACTACACTCCAATCTCCTCTTCCTCCTACCATTTCTCGTTCTAATCCCTCAACAGCGATCCTTCCCTAATGAACCGCATCTATGCTGAACACGAAACATCCACCTGAATCCTCATAGGAATGTCCTTTTGCACCCCAGCGATGACGTCACTGGTGAATTGGAACTGCTCGAGCGCATCAGGATAGGCGGAGGACGGACAGATGAATTGACCCGAAGAAGCGAGTAGGGATCGATCGTGTGATGAGGGGCGCACCTAAATGAGATCAGAAAATGGTTGGTTGACGCCGAACATCCATATTTTCGTGCATTCTTTTATTTACTTACCGAGTGATATTTTTTAGATGATGGACTCTATTGATCAAAGGCTGGATTGAATGGAAAAAAAATTAAAAATGAGAAATCGCGAAAATCGAAACACTTACAAAAGCCGATGAGAAATCACTGACGATAAACACGTCGAGCGTCTGCTTGGCGAAGGCTGAATTTGAATTTCAACTTCTGTTTGATGAACAACAAAGGCAGAATCCGAACCTGTTGTGAACAAAAACGCCAATCCGAACAAAAGCATGACTATCGAGTGTTGGGAATAGGAAAGGATCTGTGATAAGCTCAGTGACGTGCGGTTCGCAGGTCACTTCTACGTTGGATTATGATTTGGAAGGATTAGGATGCGTTATCAGAACGCATCGTTTGGTTTTGTGACTTTTTATGCAATAACCTTTTTTGAAAATCAAATTATATTGCTGTAACTCGTACTTTATCTGTACACTGACTTGTTGAGTACTTTTAAAATTTCGAGAAATTCTGAGATGGAAAGAAGAGAATCAAGAGGATTCAATGAGGAGTAAGTACGGAAGCGATGTCGTTTCACAAGCCTACTGAAGACTGAGACGAGAAAGGCAAACAAAGCATCGCACAAGGCGACAAGTTTTCCGTTTATCCAACAACAGGGTATAAAAATGAGGTTCTCATTTTAAGATATACAAACAGAAAGGAAAAAAATATAATAAAAAATTATAATGTCCAGCAAGATTACAATTACGAAAGCCAAAAAAATTCAGAACATAAAAGGATGAAAGAATCTCAATTTAAGCGGGTCGAGCTGTTGCAGCAAGAATGGTGGCGCGACAGACTCCATAGCCAGTCGCGACAAGGACAAAGGTGGCGAAGAGGAAAGTGAGAATGAGATTCTGAAAAACTTTCTTTTCGGTTTTTCGGAACATAAATGTAGACTTACATCCACGTATTTCGTGCACGAAATAGAACGGCAGTCGGACAGGAGTCCGAAATAGCAAATATAGTAGGCAACGCTCATGCTCGCGCCCAGAAATGCAGCAAGCGGCCACGCATCAACCTGCAACAGTTAGTTAGACCGCACGCCAAATGGGCCTCTCATGGGTCTTGATTTTCTTTTTTTGCAAATGGGTCTTGATTTTCTTTTTTTCAAATGGGTCTTGATTTTGTTTTTTTCAATTGGGTCTTGATTTTTTTTTCAATTGGGTCTTGATTTTCTTTTTTCTCAAATGGGTCTTGATTTTCTCTATGAGCACTAAAACGGCTTAAGCTCGCTAGGTAAATTGAGGGAGAAGGCGAAAGATTTTTATGGCGAGAATATTTTCTGCTAAACATTTGGATAGTGCCGTCCACTGGTCTAGTATGTATGGCAGCGGAGAAAATACGAAAATACCCACCCCATTGAGCATGTGTTTCGGATTGTACAGCGATAAACACATGAAATAGAATAGAATACCGAAGAGAAGGATGATCAGAAATATGAACCACGACATTAGGATGTCTTCTGAAAATACGAAGGAATTGTATCAAGAATGAGTCGGTTAAAGGAAACTGGGGAAGAAGTATAAAGTGAAGACAGAAGGTGAAGAGTAACTCCTGTTAGTGTCTCACACAGGAGTGAGGTAACTTGAGCTTCAGAGTAAACACGGCAGCAGTAATTCCTAAGCCTGTTTTTCGCCAGAAAAGCACTTTGAGAACGATTCAGTCTGAGAACATTAGACTGTATCATAGTGAGGGAGCAGCGAGTGATACGATTTTCGAGCAACGGTGATTTGTGTATCGTTAGACAATCGAGCGGTGCGTTAAATTATTCAATGTTTTATCTTTCATTTTCAACCACAGGAAGATCTCGAATACGACATATCACGCTTGTCACGAAAGAATCGAGCTAGAATGACAATTTTTAGGAATGGAGCGGAAATCATGAAATGAGTTAGCACCAGTTTTGGACACCTCTAGGCATGCCCTAGCAGCCCTCAAAGTCCCCCTGTGCTTGGATCATTCTGGGGCTCCATGCACCGGGTCGCTTTCATGGTTCATCAACTTTGAACGCGATTATCTCACTTCTGGTGCATTTTAGAGAAAAATGGTTGTAAGCACGACCCCCGTTCTTTTTCCGAGCTCTATCGATCTACACAAACTAGAGGTCAAAATATTGACTGTGAACAGTGCTACACTTCGGGGCGCATAACTCAAAAATTTAGGAAACGCGGGCGCTATTTTTGAAGTATGTTGTACAGCACGATGAGCTCTATCCAACGAGTACCTAACGAAAAATATAGAGTGAGAATGAAGGTGTGTTTTGCCGTTTGACGTTTTTGAGTTAATTTGAAGTCATTTTACTTCACACCGCGCACTCTTGCGCGTGCGGAATGGAATGAAACATACCGATTTAAGCGAGTTAGTGGGAGAGAATAAGGGAGAGAATGTTCGCAGTCAATATTTTGACTTCTAGTTTGTGTAGATCGATAGATCTTGGGAAAAGAACGGGGGTCATGCTTACAACAATTTTTCTCTAAAATGCACCAGAAGCGAGATAATCGCGTTCAAAGTTGATGAACCATGAAAGTGACCCGGTGCATGGAGCCCCAGAATGATCCAAGCACAAGGGGACTTTGAGGGCTGCTAGGGCATGCCTAGAGGTGTCCAAAACTGATGCTAACTCATTTCTTGACTTCCGCTCCATTCCCATCTACAGCTCAATTCTCTCGTGACAAGCGTGATATTTATGAAAGTGAGATGATGCATTTGTGAACGTCCGTGCTCATCACTGCATAAATCGATTAGGTGAGCTCACAGATTGGCTGAAATGAATTTCGAATGTAACTGGCCTGAACTGGCTTAACTGTACCTTGCTCTCTGCAGACTTGATTTGAGATGTAACAGGGCTCATGTTGGCACGGACAATAGCGTAACCAAACGCAATGAGGAGAGACGAGACGAGCAGAAACGTGAGAAAAACATTCTGAAAAGGCGGCAGAATGAGGACTTTGAAAGATGGATATGCGCAAGAAAACGGCAGACATACATCAAAGAATCCAGTGCACTTGTTTGAGCGGCATTCGTATTGAATTGCGCAATAGAACAGCAATATATATGCAGTCATGAAAATGCTCGAGAACGCTACAAACGGCCACGGTTCGAACTGCAACGGTAGAAATAATTGTGATTGTTGATGCGGTTAGGAGTATTGATGGAGGGGCACAAGTACAAGGGAGAGCTATAGACTATATGCCGTTTCTCCTTTCGCCAAAAGTATGGGATCTCGACGGGCACATTGACCACACTTTTGGCATCATTGTGAGAAATAGGAAGTCTATGTTACATTTAGGTTTTGTTGATTAGGCATGAGGATCAGAAAATAAATGACGAACCTCATTGAGCGATCGCATGTGCGTCGGTTCCGCCATTGTCATGGCCAAGCAGTAGAATAGAATTCCGAAACACATGATTATGAGAATGACGGCCCACGACATCATAGATGGCTTCAGCTAAACTCAATATAAGTCATTATTCTAACCTGAATGAAGTGTACCCTTCGCTATCAAAACAAAAGAACAAAGGACTACTGAAACTGAGAGAAGTCATCTATCGAGTAATAAGCGAGGAGTAACTCGTGTAGGCATCTCGCTTCGAGACGAAGGAAATTGAATCCCATTTGAGTAAATATGAAGGCTCCAGTCTTTTGTGAGCTATCCAATGCATAAGAATGAATCAGTTTCATCACTTCAGACTTTATCACTATTTTCAAGTATCTGGAGGGATATTATGAATAATACTGGTCGATAACAGATCACTGGCGTCTTCACTTTTTGTGAAAAGCGGATATCAATGCATTCTACATACCTTGTTCAATCCCAGTTCCGACAGTGGGCTCGTAATCGTCTTGAACATGTAATATAACATCAATGCCTCGCAGAATATGCAGATAGCGGCTGTCCAAGACATTCTGCACAATATGAAGGGCTCGTGGATTGAGGTCCGCAAATATGGCAGAGTCATCTACTTGAAAGCGATTTGAAGAATTTCTTGAAAATGTAACGATCATAACACGTGAGGGTAACCGGACTCTTCGGAGAAGTTGTTAGTACTTTGCCAGTTCCCCCTTTTTGAAAAGTTCCATCAGCAATCACTTCTCAAACTTCAATCAATAGAAGCAAATTAAAGTACATGAATTCATAAAGTAAAGTGTGCGCGTTTATTTTTTCATTGATGCTTTGAAATTTTATTCCTTGCTCTCTTACTTTCAACAGCACATAAACGGATAACTATCGGAGGATCGAAAAGGAATACTGTTTGCTTTCATTAATCGATATTTTGGACATTTACGAACAATGCTCGCTCAAATTAGCGAGTGTGATCTGAAAAAGGCAGCAAAAAATTAATGAATACTTTCAGAAAGATCAAATTACCTTACTCGTTAAACGCGGGATCTCCCAAAACGAGGAGACAGCACAACAAACCTCCGAAGATAACAATTGAGTATGATACAAGCACGAGCATTCCTTGCTGGAATTCGAATGTCAATCACATTTTTCTGAATTTGTAGTGCGCTTACATCTACTGCTTGCAATGTAAAGCAACCCGGGACATGGAGTACCCGCGAAAGAAGTTTTCGTCACGCCTACCCGGTCCGAGTTACCCGCCCCGAATTACGAACTCAACTTACATCCACAGTTTCGTGACATTTTGTTGCTTTCGGAGGGCATCCGCTCCCGATTGCCCAGTAGTGAAAGTAGATGTATGCACCGAAGCAAGCACTAGCTAGCATAAATTTCGTCCACAGGGGAAACTGAAAATGTTTGTTCAGGATGTTGTCTTTTTTGTAGTATTTCACAGCAAGCAAGGTCAGGAATTGGCTCAAAACCTTATTGACTCCTCGCTTCGGTTGCGGTCCAGCGACCGCCATGCCCATGAAGTAGAAGAGAATGGCGGAACAGATTATGCCGATAACAACTGTTGAGGACATGAAAACCTTCAAAAAGTTGCTAATCTAACGAGGAAGAGATGAAAGAAGAAGTTGAGTGAAAGCGGAAATCGGCTAGCCCAATATCATCACTAGGCCAAGGAGGAGATGTGAATTAACCAAAAATGAGTCATCCGACGAAGGCTGAGTGAGGAGTAAAAGCCTTGCCTCGAGGTGAGAGTAACCTGACCCCTTTTGAGTAAACACTGGGGTAGCAATGCCTCAGTCTACCTATGGTCAGCACTTTGAGAATTACTGTTTCAGAACATCAAGGGACTTTATCAAGAATTAAGTTCGGAAATATTTGCTGTAAACGGGGCTGGAATGGATTTCTGGACCAGAACTATAGAGAGACCTTCTTCTCGTCGACGGAACCTCTCTAAAACTAAATATTTAGCACATAATCGGCATCAGGGCTGTGCAAAATTTTTACGATCTCTCAATTTCCCATGCTCTCTCGCTGCGAGAGAGCATTGCGAAGTGAGAGAGCGTAAAATTGATGCACAGTCCTGATCAGCATTCATAATTCACCTTGGTGGAAGTGCGATCGGCTCCAGAGTTTTCTTTCTCTTCGTAAAGAAAGATTCCGAAACACGCAGCAGGCACGATGAACAAGCCAGCAACTGCCATGAGCATTTCCGCCTGAAAATCGATTTATTCTTTCGTTCAAGCTCTTGTTCTTTCCTTCGTTATTCACATCCCATTGCTTATTAGTAGGGTTCTCTTGTTGGAATGGAATTCCGGAATTCCAATAAGCGAACAAAGATAATCGACAGCTCTGTAGGCGAGAGAGTGAGAGGATCGAAGAGGTTTTGGAATCCAACTGGAATTCTTAAATTCCAAGAAGAGAACCCTACTTATTATCATAGGCTCTCTGTAGGGTAAACTACTCGAAAGTATTGGTACTTGTGCAGTTCAGCGGAAGGGTGCCTTTCCACCATCCATCCCGCTCACCAACCCTGCGTTATCCAAAGTAGTTTGCAGTATGAGTGAAACGCATTCATTCTTCGGGGAACTACTCGAAAGCATGACTCAAAACTTACGCTCATATTCTCCTCGCACGTGCTATAATCTCCAGCAAGAGCTCCGCATCCGTAAAGGATGAGAGAGTAGCCCCCGATCAAGAGTGTTCCTACGACCGCACATGCGAACAGGGCGATAACCCACGTAGGAATCTGAAATGCGTAGATTGGGAAATACGGGCAATCATCTCTCGTTCTACGGCGGATGACGTTTACTAGAGAATCACTGACCTCATACTGATCTTGTTTCTGTCCGGGCTTTGCCTTTCCGACTTTGAGGTATGTAACGTAGAGAAAGAGAATATAACAAGCGATGCTAATCAGGACGAACCAGGTCATTAAGTCTAAAATATCTAGAACAGAAGTTATAGAAGTATTTAAAATTATGTGTTTCATTATGAAGAAAGCGAAGGGTCATATGGCAAACTGGGTAGTAATAAAGGCTTCTCGTCTTGAAATGAAGGTAACTCAATCCCATGCTTGGGTAAATATGAGGCATCTCGCTTCTTAGTATGCCTTTCGATGAGAAAATTATCGTCCCAGGCCGAGTTTATTCTTGTCAATTAGCAAACGATTTACTGAGGAAACAATTTTGGTTCGTGAGAATAATGATTCAGTGGAGAGAAACAGGATGGTACTTCTTCTCAGCTGTGATGGTTCCCTGAAAGTTTGGGGTAAGTTTGGAAAAAAATGCCACTATATAACCTTGAGCGAAGTATGATCAGTCTTCGAATTCTTCTCGTAGAGAAAGCATACGAAAAGGAATCCAATTACAAGAAAAAGTAGAGTAACGACCAGAACCATAACTGTCTGTAATTCGTCACTAACTTCAATTTACATCACTTTGTTATTGGTACATCTTCGACAGTTGAAATTCTCAAAATGAGTATGTAATCAACGAACATCCGTATCTTTTTCGCAAGTAGTGTAGCTCGGCGAGCAACCACTGATTAGGAGTAGGTAGAGCAGGGACATGATGGCTCCAATGGGGGCGCTAGCGATGAGCGCTTTCATCCACATCGGAAACTGCGGAGGAATACATTGTTTACGACAAGATACGGTAATGCTGTGTAAGTAGTATGTCTTTTTTTAATCTTTTGAACATTCTTTTAGAGAGTGTAAGAAGTGAGAATCGCTCTGCATGTTCTCAGACATAGAAGCGAGCGAACATGCAATAAATGACATCACTCACCCTGTTCCGATCGGATCTGCGATGGTCTGGGTCAGCAATCGTCATGTAGACTATGAAGAGAAAGAGGGCGAGAGATGCGATACTGAGCTGGACGAACCAGGACATTTCTCCTGAAATTTCGATTATTTTCAGTAGGGAAGAAGGCCAAAAGGTTCATTCGATTCGAGTAAAAACATAGAGAAGGAGGAAAACGGTCAAGTTGTCAGGAGTGTCAGCTTTTTCACCTCGAGATGAATGAAACCTGATTCCCCTCGTGTAAATATGGATATGTCAACCTCCTGCCTCTCAACAATTGTTCCCCAGGCTTCATTGACAATGGTTTCGGGTGGTATCACGAGAATAGTCTTCTTTATCGGTGCTCTACAGCAGGTGCAATTGTGTGTATCGGTACGCTGCTTCATCAGATATCGAAACAGAAACATCAGCCTATACTTAGTGTTTCGGAGTAGAGAATGCCTGGTTCAGATCACACAACGATGAACAATGCTTTAGCACGTCCAATTCGATATCGAAATGCATCACCGTACCAGATACCAGTACTTGCATCTTCGGATGTTGGTCTGAAATGAGTTCAATATGAACCTTTTTTTAACCGACGAACCTTTCGAAGGGATGCATCCGAATCTCTCTTCACGCAGTAAATCCCGTAGCCGAACGGTGTCGCGATTGAGAGAATGAAGAAGGAGACGAAAACGAGCATTACATGCTGAAAATTTCTCCTTTTTGTAGCACTCATTTCTTAGCATAGAAGATTTAGAACAAACAGTTCCAACATCAACAAAAACACTGGAGCTGTCATGTTGTTTGGCTCGCACTCCACCGCTTCAGAAACATATCAGAAGTAGAAATGAGCAATGGTATTGAGAGTATACTTCATAGGATTAGGTTGGGAACAAAGACCAGGAAGGTGACAAATCACTCACATCCGCTCGTTCCAAACACCCGATAGACCTCGGTGGACATCTACCAAGGATCGTCAAATATTCAAGAGCACAGAAAGCTGCTACACAAGCACTTGCAAAGACGGCTTTCAACCACAATGGGTACTGTAATGGTGGTTACCGTAAGAATACGGTAGGGTTCTGTAACCTGCACTCGTCTAATTTCCGGTCCCGCAAGAGTCATGTAGATAGAGAAGAGAAGTATGGAAAAGCAGAAAATGCTCAGAAGTGCGATCCATGACATGAGGAGCTTAGCTGAAAATGTCAATTTTTTGTTTGAGAAAAGAATAATGAAAACTCAGTAACTTGGAGGTGTTAGCTTTTCCTTTTCAGGCTGGAGGTGTAACCCGATCCGAGCTCGTGTAAATATGTAGGCGTTGGGCCAGTTGTTTCTCTCATTTATTCATTCAGATATTCTTCACGTCTTTTCATGAATTGAACCACAAGAAAGCACATGAAAGACTGCAGTGAAAATTGCACATAGAAAAGTGCGAATTAGGCCTAGATGTTTGTTCAGTAAAATGTTTGGCATGTTTCACACGGAAAAGTGCAGATGGAAAATTGCTACTTTGCTCGTTCTTCTAACTAGCCCTGTATAAATCGTGGCCAGCCCTGATCCATTTGGTTTTCCAGTTATTTTAGAGTTGAAGCCACCCAATTATGCACTTCGCAATGTAATCACAAATGCTTGCCCTTTTCTCGATATCTGTTCCGTTTCACGAATCTCACTGACCAAATTCTTCGCCTTCACTATTCAATAGATGTCTCAAAACGGCACTTACGGCAACTGGGACAATCAAGACCAGGTATTCAAGGAAAACGGATTGAGAAAAAAACGTGATTGACATAAATTGAATATTCACCTATTTCAGTCTGATCTATTCGACAAGTTGGACATCACATTTACAGTTATTCTGCTCATAGCTGGATTTGTAACTTTTCCACCAGCATGCATAGTTTACTGGAGGTCAGATTCTTATTTCAACTCATTCCAATGAAATTTCTCAGAATTTTAACGCTCAAAAGTTTTCAAAGTCAGTTTCTCATGAAATTATTCGTCCTAAATGGTATAAGCGTAAGTTGAAATTCTAGCATCAGAAAATATATCGTTTCAGAACCTTCTGATTTATTTGATAAACTTGATTTGTATTCAATTCGCGAATTGGCCTTCAATGTTCGGATTTTATACGTGGTTCAAAGAAACGTTTTTAAGTTTGCTGTTGCGTTTCCTTCAGGCCCGTTACAATTGAAAAATCTATTCAAGGAGATTGAGTTCAGGAATATACAATCAGTTTCATGTGGCTGACTACTTTCTTCATTGCACTGAATCGAATTTTATCACTCAAGAATCAGCACTTACTCACCAAGGTTGATTTATCTTATTTATACTAGAATAACCTCACTATTTAGTACGATCGTCAGTATTTCAACACCGCCTCGTTTACTTCGACCATCATTAGCGTAATTATCTGCTTTCCTCTATTTCTCAGTAATCACACTTACCAGAAGGCATACCTTGCTCCTTTCAACCTAAATTCATTTACTATTTTCAGTTATCTCTTGGGAATGGATTATTTGGATATATTCCTTATATTCCTGAGGATTACTGGGTAAATTCTCAGCAGAGCCCACAAAGATCTCAAAAATTACAGTGGACATTCATCGTGCCCAAAATCATTCAATTGATTCTTGCCGCAGCGACTTTGGGAATCAATTTGATAACATGCATAATGATAGTGCAAATGCGGAAAGAGTATTCAGTAAAGATGCAGAGCCGACCAGAACAAGGTGATCCTTTCAAGAAAACTCTTTAAAGTTAACCGATTTTTCAGGACTCCTCCTCTCGTCATTCCTCTCTGTGCTCATGCACGTATTGAACGATATGTTTCTGGTAAACCTTTCTTTTTCAAATTCAATTCCGATAGATGCAAATCTCAGTTATGCTCGTTTCTCTTCGATAACATCATGATCGTTTATTTCATCACTCTCACTATTGCTGTTTCAACGACCCTACCCTTCTGGACTATGATGATCTGTGCGAGAACTATGAGGTGCATGATGCAGTATATAGTAGGGATGGCTTGGTAAGAAATGACTCTCCTCATTTCGCACACTCTCTCGCCTATCTGACCGATGAGAGAGTGTGTGAAATGAAGAGGGTGTTTCTTGCCAAGCCATCCCTAGTATATAGCTATTGCCTTGGTCAAATATACTGGTCTAGCAATGGGCTCCTTTAGGACGCAAGTGCCTTGAATAGGGGGATATTTTTACCTTTATCGCTTTAGAATCTATAACAACTATACTTTTTCAGAAGAGCCGTTCTTTCCCGAAAAGGATTTGGGACAGCGAAATTCACTACAAAGCGGGTTCGCAGTGCGACCAAACACACAACTTCGGCCCATTTCTGAAAGAAACGATGTTAATGATGTTCATACATTTGAATAAATAGAAACCCGTAGGGAGGAGTGAAAACTCAGCAAGAAAGAAAATCGTGCATATAAAAAATGCCAATTCCCTCAAGTTGTCTCACGCGGAAAAGTATGATGGAAAATTGCTACTTCGCTCAACCTATTTCTGTCTCCTGACTCCCTACCATGCTATTATATCCTCTTATCGAAGAAATGGGCGAAAACATGCTATTTTTTCTGCAAAAACATGGGTCGAAGGAGGTATCGAACTACGGGCTGATGTTGTCCAGAGCTCTAACCACTGCGCTACACTAGGGTGTTGCAACCGCTCCTCTCGTCATTGAGTCTTTGATTAATTCGGTCCTGATGTCGTCAGCAAAGCCACCTAATTATACTTTCCGAGATTTATTCAGCAGTTGTTTGTCCTTTTCTTGCTGTTTCCCTTTTCACACGGTCCAAACATTTGTTCATAACATCTTCATTTCGGGGACTCCGCAGTCGTTTCATGTCTCGAAACGGCACTTACGGAAATTGAACTAACCTCGATCAGGTAAGTGAAAACAGATTCACCTACTTTCTTGATTCATATTTCCGTTTCAGTCTGATCTGTTCGACAAGTTAGACATCGCATTTACAGTTATTCTGATAGTTGCGGGAATTCTAACTTTTCCTCCAGCATGCATAGTATATTGGAGGTCTGATACTAATTTCAACTCATTCCAATCAAATTTACCAGAATTTTAACACTGAAAAGCTTTAAAAATCAGTATCTCATGAAGTTATTTGTTCTCAATGGAATAAGCGTAAGTGTAAAATCCGGCATACAGAAAATGATCGTTACAGAATCTGCTGTGTTACCTGATAAACTTGATCCTTGTTCAATTCGCAAACTGGCCTACAATGTTCGGATTTTACACGTGGTTCAGAGACACATTTTTCAGCTTGTTTTTGCGTTTCATGCAGGTGCGGTCTTCTTTTCAAAATTTATTTCAAATAAATTTTATATTTAAATATATTTAGGAATACTCAATTATGTTTACGTGGCTGACCACTTTCTTCATTGCGGTGGATAGATTCCTCTCATTAAAAAATCAACACTGGCTCACAATGGTTATCCTTTACCACAACTTTTCCTCAAACAGTACACCAATTCAGTACTGAACGGATGTTATTATATAAGTTCGAGTAGACAGAAACCGGCACTTCTTCCGTTCGGCGGACCAGCCTCTAACTCCTTCACCTCCCTCTCATTCTCACTCCTCCTTTTTTCTCCTTCGCAGGTGCAGAGCGGTGGAATGAGAGGGATGCTGGTCCGCCGAACTGAAGTAGTGCACTGAAATCACCTTGCTCAGCAAGAACTGGTGCTTGATTGAGAGAAGTCTGTTCAGGGAAATGAAGAATGTTGTCTGACTTTCTGAGTATCACCAACTCAACGTCTCTCATTTGAACTACTTTCGTGTAAATATTTATTGTGAGTAGAAATATTCCCTTCATCACTGGAAGCAATACGACTTCGATTCGCACACATTGAAATGATGACGCAAAGGTACAATGCGTTTCACGCGTTGGTGTTTGAGATTTAGATTGCAGCACTAAACTATCAGTTTTGTGTGCAAGCCGAGATAATTATATGAGTGAATTGCATTTCTGATCTGATAAATTTACCTGAACTTTGGCTGATCCTATCGAACCTGGAAAGAAATCTGCCTTCGATTTAGTAGTGAGTGTTCTAGTGAGCCGTGCAATTATCATGCTTCCGCCCCCTATCTTTCCTAACAACGAGGACTAGAATTTTAGCTTCGTATGGAAAACAACGATCGGCATCGAACGGCTATTTATTGTGTGTTCCATTCAGATGGATGTCATGAATAAACATGAGTTTTCTGCCAATGCTACACACAGTGAGTTAGGCAACATTCACCCACAGTTCTGCATCGACCTGGGCGTGGGCCACTCCGATTCCTCTCTTCTTTCTTTGCATTGCGTATTTTTTCAGCATTCATAACATTTTCGCCGAGTCGAACGCCTGATTTCAGTCATGGTGTGTGCCACGGCAATCATCTCCTCGTCCCTAGCCCTGTCCCTACTCCGCCATTCCGCTCCTCCGTCTCAATCCTTCGTCATCTCACCTTTTTCACTGGTAGAGTTAAATAGAGAAACTCGATTGCCTAACTTTCCTCTCAAACCGAAAGCCATGCTAGCATGGTTCTGAGAGCTATTATTATCAGGACACTGCGCTTGCTGTGATCAATGATGGTGCTGGAGGCCTGACCCAGCAAGAGCTTACCAATCTTCTACTCAATGGTAAGAACCTGGTTACCCAATATTGAGCGAGTTTTGTCATCCATTCATATTACAGGTTGCACTCCTGCCGACGTAACAGCTCACTACTCTACCCTCGCCCTGTCCCTGACTTCAGGCAATGTTTCCGGAGTGACTTTCAAGTCCGCCAATCGATTCTACGTCGACGATTCCGTAAGAATCCTTCCAATTTTTGTTCACGATCTCCCTATTTTCAGTCCCTGCTCAAGAAAGATTACGAGTCGAAAATTGCTGCCAAGTATCAAGTGCAGGTTAGCGATATTGAGGATAAGTGGAATAAAGACTATGTTTCCAGATCGAAAAAATGAATTTCCAAGACAAAACCGCGGCTGCGAACGAAATCAACGGTTTTGTGAGCGACGCTACTGAAGGGATGATAAAGAACATGATTACGCCGAACACGATAACTGATGGGGTACTCCTATTTTACAGTAAAATTGAGATTTGCTACTTTCAAGTCCGTTGCAATGCTGGTCAACGCCATTTTCTTCCTTGGAAAATGGAAATACGCTCTGGATAAACCGTATAACGACACATTTCATGGTGCAGCTGGTGATAGAACGGCAAGTGACTGATCTACAGTATCTAACTTATGAATGATGGATGTTCAGGTGAAAAAATAGCAGTGCAGTAGTAACTAAGCGGATTTTCCTTGTGATTTTGCTCTGGCAGTGAATTGCTGATTCAGATAGAATTCATGAGCACGAAGGAGAGTTTCTGCGTGAATACCAACAACAAATTCGGAACGGTGCTAGTGCTTCCCTACAAGGTAACAACAGAATTTTTGCTAAACATTGACTAACTAACAACGTTTTTAAGGATGAATCGTACAAATTTTTTTTCCTCATGCCAAGTGAGACTTCGAGTGTAGCAAGTCTTCTCAAATCACTCACTGGAAAGGATCTATTGAACATGATCAAGAGTGCAAAGGAAACAAAAATCGAGGTTTGCAAATTAGTTTATTCTCAATTAATTAGCCATGATTTAGATTATCATTCCCAAGTTCCGGGTGGAATCGAAATTGGACGCTGTCAAAGTGCTGAAGGAATTAGGCGTTTCGCAGCTTTTTGAGGATTCTGCGGACCTTTCAAAGGCAATAATTAATAATAAAAAATAGAAAAAATTAAATCTGAATCAATCTAGATATCCTCCACACCACTCAAGGTCTCAACCGTCGAGCACGCGGCTGTTATTGAGGTTTTTTTTCAAATAAATGACTACAGAGATGATTTTCGAAAAAGTTTTCGGAGATAGGCAAGGCTGGTACATGCGGAAATGTTTGATTTTTTGCCAAAATTGATCATTCTTTCAAGGTCACCGAGGAGGGCACCAAGGCAGCAGCAGCGACTGTTATCGGAATTGTGACGACCAGCGTGATGGTCAATCCTCAACCTCCCATCAAAATCGACCACCCATTCATCTACGGAATCATGAAGGGCGACGATATTCTGTTCATTGGCCAATTTGTTTGAACAATAAACATTTATGAAACACTAGACGTTATTCGAAAATGAACAGTGATGCATTTTATATCACGCGAACTGAACTGATGGTTCTGTGCAGCACAGATATCGGATAACACTTCAACTAAATACCGAGTATGTGACATTGTGATGGCCAGTGTGCTGGTGGAGCATCCTCTTTTCAACAGAATCTACCACCCATTCATCTACGGAATCATGAAAGACGATGATATTCTGTTCATTGGGCAATTCTTCTAAGCCTGTTTCTTCATGATCATTAAATATTCTCGCATACTGTCTACATTTCATAAACCAAGCGATGCAACAAACATAAGCAAATTTAGACGGAATGTGATTTATGAGTGAGCAGTCACTGAGGCACGATAGTATTGCTGACGATCATTCGTCTCTTGAACAACTTTTTGGCGTGGAATATGATTATGAATAATCTGAAATTCCTTAGTTACTTTGATCGAAAATCAAAGATCAAAGATCAATTATCAAAGATCACTCACCCATCCAGTGTCGTGCACGCTTGCCAACTAAGTGTTGTCGCTAAGAATATTCCAAATGATGACGTCATGAGGGGTGTAACCTGCATTCTTTTGTATCACTAATTAAGTAAGCCTGGCTCAAATGAGGACATTCGGATGATAACTTACTGTTCAGTAGGCTATCATCCGAATGTTCTCATCAGACCTAATGCCGTAAGCATGCCTACCTCAAAATAGACAATGAGCATGCCCATGTAGGGAACGCTCTGAAGAATGCTCTGAAGACTATTGGTTCACAATAAATTCGTAATTAGTATGCGAACCTGAACCAGCAGTCTACGTTCATTCTTCTTGCGTTTTTCATCGATCTCGGAGTTCTGATAAGACCAACATTATTCTTTCTTGTTATCGTAAACAACTGGGTTGCGCAAAAAATGATATGAACACTAATTCTGCAATGCTCTCTCATTGGTCTGGGAGAGCGTGGAAAATGTGAGGTTATGAAATATTTTCACAGAACGGGTAAGCATCGAACCATTCTTGCAAACTCCTTCAGCTTGCTTAGAGTAATGCAATCAAGGACGGAAATGAACAGCATTTCAAGTGAGCAGGAGTAGAAATCGAAATATCTGATATTTCAAATTGTTTTACTAGATATCGATGCTCGACGTGAGACCGTGAATACCGACAACTTCTTGAACAAATTGTTTGTGTGAAACATACTTTCCAAACGTCTCTGCCCACGCCGAGCCTCGATAGTGCCAACTATGATCGACAATGTCATGGGCAAAGTATGCTCCTGGGTCTGAAAATAACTTTAAATTCGATTAAACTGAAGAAAACTGACATAGATGCAGCAGTGATGTCTGAGTAGCTGCCGCAAACAGTAGAATGATTCCGTAAGTTTTGGATCTGGCTGGATTCACTTCCACTGAGGGGTAGACAATGTTGAGAAAACGATCGATTGAAATGGCTACGTGGGTTTTCATTGCGAAGAACCAGAGAAAGAGTGTGATCTGAAATGTTTATTTTCGAAACCATGAACCGTTCGTTTTTCTGCAAAGAACTTCGATCTGAAGAACGATCATTACCTCAGTCATTACTTGAGGTAGTCAAAAAGAAGAAAACAAACGTACATCCCCAAACACCTTGGCCTTAGTAGAGTTTTGATGTGGAGTTCGTGAATCGGGATGGAACATCCAAATAATCTTGATCAAGACGACAAAAATATTCGCAACGACGAGAAAAGAACAGAGCATTCCAAATCTGAACAAAACTTATTATCTAGCGTTCGATAAACGAGTCGCCATCTCCTTATTTCACACATTCTATCGCCTCTTTGACCGGAGAGAGAGCATGGGAAATATTGAGAGGGCGAACCGTTTATCGAATTCTGGTATTAACTGATTAGTCTATGTTCAAATTGTGCAAAAAACTATTGTTCAATGAAAAGATTCCTCTTTTCGGATATCTCTCACTTATCTCGAATAGTAAGCAAAAAATACTACAACTCACGAGTTCCGTAGCCTTTTCACCTTTCGAACAATCAATAATGCGAAACCATTAGCTGCCAAGGCAATTATTGACACCTGAATCTTGATTTTATGTTATGAAACTACGAGTTTCAAGTTATAAATAACGAAAACTCACGAAAATCTCGATAAACAGTGACAGAAATAGCTCATTTACTATGTTTGGAGTTTTCGTCATTGTGGGAATAAAAACAGAGAGTAGTCGTAGACGAAGTAAAGAAAGATCTTTAATCCATTGCCAAGAACATTATCATCTTGTCATCTTCATTACGAATGCCAGAGATGTTATTCAAACATCGCTAAGATGGTGGAGGGTATTAGTGATATTAGTGATATTGAAGCTTGAATGCGATTGTTTCAAGAAAATGATCAAAATGAATTGAAAGGAGCCAGAACAATTTATTATGGTTTAGCCGAGCTAACGACAATGGAAGCTTTGGTGCTGAGCAAAGTCCTTCCATGGAAGAATATAATGAACAACCTGCCAGATATAAAAACGTGAATGCCAGATACTATATTTACCCATCGAGAATAGTGCACACTTGCCAACTGACTGTGGTAGCAAGGAATATGTGGAAGGGAGATTCGAGATAATTTGGAATCTGAAAGTTTGTTATATGCGGAGGAAAATTAAGAATTTAAAAAAACCTGGAAATAAATTACAAGCATAATCATGTGAGGCACACTTTGGAGAATGCTCTGAAATATTTATTTATTTATTTTAATGCAAGTGAGTTTCCGAACCTGTGCTAATAATCTTCTCTCGTTTTGTTTTTGCGTCTCACCGATTTCCGCGTTCTGAAAAACTATTCAGACCGTACTTGATATTGAATCAACCTGTCTAATAAAACTTCGCAATTTCACCAATGTAACGCAATTCATTGTTAGTACAACCAACATTTCGCAGGAGCTTGTGTAGAAATCGAAATATCTTAAATATTTATTAATTAATCAATTCAGTGAATCTATTCTCACATTCCAAAGGTACCAGCCCACTCAGATCCCCGATAGTCCCAGGTATGGTCAGAACTGTCGAAAGCGAAATAGGCTCCTGGGTCTGAAAGATGATCTTTTATTAGGGCAAAATCACTAGAAAACTGGCATAGATGCAGTAGAGAAGTCTGACAACTAGCAATTACAAATATCACTGCTCCAATAACTTTCGGACTGAACCGTCCTTTTCGTTTAGTCGGAAAAGCAATGTTGAGAAAACGATTGACGGCTATTACAACATGTGTTTTCGTCGAGCAAAACCAAAGAAGTACCGTGATCTGAAGCAAGCATTCTCATATATAAACCTAGAGTATCAAACCTCTCCGAAAACCTTTGCCTTCAGTGAATTCACATGCGACCTTCTCGATTCGGGATGAAATATCCAGACTAGTTTTGTCAGCATTACCAGTAGGTTGGACACAACTAGAAAAGTGCAGAGAGCTAAATTTTCGTATGATACTCACTGATAAAAAAATCAAAACAACCCACAATAACTTCGATGAGGAATAGCACAGATCGATGGGGTTCCATTGACTCCCATCAGATGGTAGACTTAGTCAGAACAGTCTTTCCGATTTCCCTGATGAGCCAATTATGAGACTGACACAGACTAATCCAGTCTCAGGGGGGGGTTTCGAAATAAAGAGTTATTGACAAATTTTTTTTATCATGGTAAGATATTGTGGGATCTTTATTTGTAAGGCATGGAACAATGTGAATAATATCATCAATAGGTATATAAGGAAAGCAGAAAAAGGCATGGCATTCAAATGTCGAATTTTTCACTGTTTCACTTAATCGGCCGCTCCCTCGACTTGCTGGCCAGCCTCTTCGCCGGATTGTCATGAAACTGTCACAGAAAAAAAACCAGTCTCAGGGAGTTTCCTTTGTGAAGACGTTTTTTTATGTCCTTTCTATTATTCACAAGTATCGTAGAGGCTTTATTTGCATATCGCGGAACAGTCCGAATGGTATCATCACTTGGTATATAAAGAGCACGGAAATAGCAAAAGGCATGACATTTAAATGTCGAATAATTCACTGTTTCACTTATTCGGCGTCTCTCAAGTCATCCAAGCGAATTTATTTGCAAGACGTAGCAAATATGGGCGATCTACAATTAGGGTATTCATAAGTTTCACAGATCGAAGAAGAAGGCTAAAGCGAGATCAGCTAGTGCTAGCTCTACTTATTCGGCCTCTCTCTCGACTTGCTGGCCAGTCTCTTCGCCGGGTTGTCCGCAGTGCAACTTCGCTGGTGGACGGGCAGGCGGTCCTCCTGCGAAGATAATTTGAAGCGGAAACCAGGTTCAGGTAGAAGAAATCGAGAAACTGCTAGTGAGAGAAAAGCGAAATGGACTTCCTAAACAATGCGCAGTTGGACTTTCGATCCATTGGGCCGGAGACGCCCAAGCCTCACGTTCGAGCCAATCCGACAACGAATAAATTGAACTTTGTGTTTCTACTCGACTAGAAGTATTCTACTTTCATACTTGTCTCATGTTTTCCGTTCAAGTTTCTGTGCCCATTAGTTTGTCAGAAACGGTAAGACCTCTAAAGTTCAAGAATCTTGATCTACGCACGCACCTTGAATCGTCTCCCGCAGTGCTCACACTCCAACATCAGACCCTGTAAATAGCATCGTTATTTTGCTTTCAAAAAAATGTTTCAAAATCCAACTAATCGTCAAGGAAGAATAGCGACAACAACGAACCATCGTAATGCCATGTATCATTCAAAATCTTGATCATTTCTAATACATTTAATATTCATGATGAACAGTTGAAACTGAAACCTGCGATGACTTCCAGAGTGCCTCATTGGTCGCCTCCCGGTCGACGACGCCGCCTGCAATGCTATTTTTCTCCGGAGCATTCGAAATACGAGTCGCCGTCACTCCATTTCACACACTCTCTCGTCTCTCTGACCAGTGATCCTCGCAAGGGCATTCGCCCGAAAGTTCAAGGAATGTTGAGTTTCACGTTCCCTTGATAACCTCGAAATCGGAGCGCTCAGTGATTTTGTGTTTTTTTTCTGTTTACTAACCATTTAGTACAATCGGCATGGTAATTTGTGAAAACGCGACATGGTAATTTGTGAAAACCTTTTTAATTCCTCGATTTCTTCTGTCTGGTACACAAACAAGGATCATAACTCACCAACAATGACATCTTCCGGCTTCTGAGGAGCCGGCCTCCTCTGATTCTTGGGCAACTTATCGTTCTCCGCGTGCCATTTCTTGAGGCATTGAGGGAGGTGAATGTCTGAAAACTATGAATTGCGTTCTTCGTCGTGAAATATTGATCTCATCATCCGGTTCGTTTCTTTCTCTGCTTTGAATGTGTTTCAGTTTGAACTAACTTAGCCCAGCATAAAATGGTGTAACAGTGTATCCATTCTATTATCCACTGCGTAAATTGAGCAATGTCCACCCCAAGCGCCGACAACAACATAACAAATTGAGTTATTGCTAGTGCGAAGAAAACAATTCTCTCTACCAGTTGGGGAAAGAACCAAGAAGAGAGAATGGGAAAATGCTAGTGAGACTTAGACACAGACAAAAATCACATAACAGCAAATAACGACTCCCACTTACATTTAAGGCAGGTGTGTTTTCGCATTAATCAATTTCTTGTTGTGTTTCACGAACTTTTCAAAAGCTGTGTAACAAATTACTTCTCTCATAACTAGTTACGTTATGTTTTTTTCTTTCAAAGTCTAATAGCCAGTAATTGATTAATGAGCTAACCAATACTCTTCGATCCAAACTGCCGTCCACAGATGTAACCGAATACTGTCTCAGACAGTCGCTTGGACAGTTTTTGCCATCCCTAATTCATTCACCACATTTCATTTCTCTTGTAGTTGTTCACACATAGTTTACGGCCGACTATTTTGTGACAGCAATGATAAGAAACTTGCCAATACTCTTCGAACCGAACTGCCGTCCACAGATGTAGCAGAAAACGGTCGGTGCAGGGCGAGAGGCGCGAGGTTGAGACGGGTTGAAGTTGTCCTTTAATTAAAACGAGTTCTCTGTAAGATTGGGACGGCTCACTGCAGGGGAGTGGCACAATGCTTAAAAATGGTCGGATTGAGCTCAAATTTGAAATGGGTGGTCCCTATGGGCCGTACATGCTTTCTACAACTTTGCATGATGATCATGCATGGTTCATACAAAATTTTTATCTTTGAAGATACCCCCTCATGTGACTCCTCATTCGATAGAGCATCAAAAGTTATGTCTAAATCCAAAATTTCATCCATTTCGGAGCAAAGGGAGCCGAGAAACGTGGCAATATGCAAATTTTTTCCATGCATTTCTATGGTTTTTGATTTTTAGAATCATGAAGATCTCATTTGATCCAATAGTGTTTGTAATCATTCGATAGGTCTTCGATAGGTCCAAAGAAGAGTGATTACAAACACTATTGGATCAAATGAGATCTTCATGATTCTGAAAATCAAAAACCATAGAAATGCATGGAAAAATTTACATATTGCCATGTTTCTCGGCTCCCTTTGCTCCGAAATGGATGAAATTTGGATTTAGACATAACTTTTGATGCTCTATCGAATGAGGAGTCACATGAGGGGGTATCTTCAAAGATAAATATTTTGCATGAACCATGCATGATCATCATGCAAAGTTGTAGAAAGCATGTACGGCCCATAGGGACCACCCATTTCAAATTTGAGCTCAATCCGACCATTTTTAAGCATTGTGCCACCCCTCTCCCGTTCTTACAGAGAACGTGTTTTAATTAATTAATTACCTAATTAATATCAATGAACGAAAGTTGTAAACTGTGTGTATGAACTTGTGGACAGGAAGAAAGAACTCACCATTTTCGCTTGAAACCTGAAGTAGAATGGAGAGAAATGGGGGTACTAAACGAGTGTAAAGCCTGCCGATTTTCCGCTTGCTCACACTCGTGGAAACCCATGGCAACGCGCAGAGACAAACAAGCGAGATTATGGGCTCTTTTCCTACTAATTTCCTGACTTCTCACACTTCAAAACATGACTTCATCGTTGTTTACAATGAAAATATACACTATTTGCCATGCAAGATATAGGGCACTAGGTCGAACGAGAACATCCGGATGATAACCTACTGGATGAGCACCTAATGAGATCAACTGTTATGCAATAGACGGAATGTGCAAATGGTTCTCATCCAGTAGGTTATCATCCGAATGTTCTCATACCTAGCGCCATAAATATATTATGGAAAAGCTCACCATCGCGTTACGCACGTGGCTCGCTCCGGAAACCAGGCGCTTTTAGAGTTGGAGAAGAAAGGAAAGGGTAGAAAGAAGGAGAAATGGAGCGAAAGGAGGTGGAGGCTAGAAGCAGTTCGGAAGGAAAGCCCCCTCCCTCCTTCTTCCCCCACCCCTTAGAGATGCACCCTCTCCCTCTAACAAGGTCCCTCGAAGGCCAAAAAAAACAGAGAGCACAGAGAATGGAGAGAGGCAGGCTACTGCTTCTGTCCATGGAGATGGAGTCTCCTGTTATGGCGAGCTCTCTGGCTTCCCTCGCTGGAGATGGGAGAGAGGACCTGCTTCAGTATGAATAGTTGTGTCGTCATCGAGATTGCGAGAGAATGTTGGCACTAGTCTCATCAGTTCGCATGCTCTATCGCTGCTCTGACCCACAAGATAAGAAACTCTGGACTGAGCCAGACAAAGGAATGGGCGAAGCAGTTCTCAGAACGACGATTTTGAGAAAGCCAGGTCAACAACGTCCTCGAACGCACGTCCAAGCAACAGAACGGCGTAACATCGCGTGTAATAGCAATTTCATACTGCCTTCTCAGCCCAAGGTGAACAGTGGAACGCCAATGTCAGTTAACACAGCGCACTTGCTGAGGTCGCTCATTAGCCTATTTAACCTCACTGCCGCTTACACTTCGCAGTATCAGCGCTATAGTTCGAGTGATTGTTCTCGCATCGCGTACTTTTCGCAGTGTTTCACGAACGTTTTCCAGTTTCTCCGCCCTATACGCGGAGGCTCGTCAGATACTGTGACGGATGAAGCAACTTGAGAAGTTTCAATGGAAACAAACGAGGTATGTCATCATTTTCATTTCTCAGAAATAATCTTTTCAGACACTCAGAACAGATGAAGGATGACGAACCGGTCGACTGCAGAATTTCGGGATCTATGGTTAGATCCTCGATTGATAATTACTGCTTTCCTATCACGCAGCAAACTACTCATGAGACACAATTGTCAAAGAATGCAAGCTAGAATGATAGACGGGAAGTGAGAATGATAGGGAAATAATACTCTAGGAATGAAGGTCGGCCAGGAATCGAAGAAGTGTTAAAGCTTTCCAGAATCGATTGTCAACGAAATCATGCAGAGAGAGGGAGATCTTCATCGGATGTTCCGAACTGCAGCGCAGATCAACTGAAAAGTCGCGCATCCATCGCATTGTTGTTGAATGAATAAATGATTACTTGATGAGAATGTATTGGAATGGAACGGAACAGCAAAGGAGCATGTCAATGATAACTCAACCCAAGGTCAATTAACTAGAGTAGAGTTGACACTGTCCCTCGCTCTCAACTCTCAACACATCCTACACTGTCAATGAAAGCAGCTGGGAAATTAGAACAAGGTCGCTCGCTCTCCTCTTTTCCATCTCACGTATCAATGCACTCCTGCGATCGAGAGTAATTGCCATAAGTGCAAAGCGCAATTTCTCCGCGACTCTTCTCGCAGTGTTCACATTCTTCGTTCATTTTCTGGCAATTTTTCCGTCGATTTCGATCTTGGATAAATGAATATTCACGTTTTTCCAGTTTCTCCGATCTACTCTCAGAGGTTCTTTTAAATTAGAAGTTAACCATGTTGAAGCCAACCATCGAGAAAATAAGGTATGGTTGAGTGTTCAAATACGCTAAATCATTTGTTCCTTCCTTACAGACGCCTACCACGTAATATTCTACCTATCAATCATGGCCAATCACACAGGTCATTCAGCAGCTGTCGCATTCAGAGAACTCGCAACTGTATTTTCGCGGAGTGTTTCAAGAGGTTAGGCGTTACGTCTCACGCAACAGTCTGTAGAAATACACCGCTGAGTGTTGGAGACAGATTTGGCCAGCATGCAAGCGATATAGATCGATCACTTGTTATGAATAGCCGACTAATACTTAAATTCCAGAACGTGTCAAGTTGGCAACGTATGCTTCTGTTGCTGCTCCCAACCCCATCTCTCGAGCTAGCTCCTACCTCGACTGTGGTCACTATGCCTGGAGATGTCAGCGATGTCTCGAATACAATTGAGTAACGATCCATTTCTCTTTGATGAATTTGATAACGAACGTTCTACGAGAAGTCCGATATAATTTTATGCCAGAGTAAAATGGAAGCAATTGATGAAGGAGTTTCTTTGGAATCAGGGCTGTGCAATAATTTAATGGTCTCCCATTTCACAATGCTCTCTCGCCCGTCAGACCAAGCGAGAGAGCATGGGAGAGTGAAAGACCGTTAAATTTTTGAACTGTCCTGTTTGGAATACCAGAAAATCAAGGTGTATAGTACAAACAGGTAAGTATGCTGAGACTGAATCTGGTGAGGTCACTTCTCACTATTCGAGGACGAGTTTGCGATGAGCCTTTCCGATTCCGTGCCTCCATTTGCATTCTGAGTCGATGAGGGTCCGCCGATTCGTTGTTCTGGAAAGAACAACCGCTGTGTTCAATAGGAGATGGAGAGGCTTTTACGGCTAGATGATTTGAAGCTTTTTCGGGTTCTGGTCGCCCTCGGCAGCAGCTAATGTTTCAAATACTGTTAAAATATTCAGAAGTTTCGAAATTAACGTTCCCGAAAGAGTTTATTGTGTTTTGGGAAGCAAAACTACGCATTTTCCATAGTGGCCTGACGTCCGAGTTGTCAACCGCCTTGATCTAGTGCTAAGCCCGGCTTCTGTGCATCACAACTTTAATGAAAGATACGCTCCATTTTTGTGCATTATGAAGGGAAACTACGCATTTATCCCCGTGGCCTGACGTCTGACTTGTCAACTGCCCGTCCTAATCCTAATCCCAGCTGCTGCTCTGTGTACTGACTCCATCTCGGCACAATCTTTTGACCTAGAATCTTTCATGGCCCGGATTGTGGCCCGTTGTGTATACAAACGGAGCCACGAAACACGAGCTTTCAACTATCGCCAACAAGAAAAAGAAAGAAAGTTGTTCACCTTCTTGACTCGCACTCCCGACATCGATCATTTTCCTAATGTCTCTTATGGCATTTTCAGTTACATTTTCGGAGTAGGATACTATTTCAAATACCGAAAGCATCAGAAAATCGAGAGAATGAGTTTACCTTCCTGACTCGCACTCCCTCCGTCAATCACTCTCCTAATATATTTTTTTGGCTTTTTAATAACACCAGTAGGCCATTTTTTAGCGCGAATATCAGGAAGAAAAGAGAGAGAAAGGGCTCACCTTCCTGACTCGCACTCCCGACATCAATCACTTTCGCAATGCACGAGTTGAAATAGGCAGTCATCACAACTCTCTGCAGGCATTCTTTCGCTTCTTCCTCAGTGGGCATTATGGATTTGTCTGAAAACTTTATATAAGGAGGGCGAATAGGGCGTTCTCCAAACCCCAAAGTACTAAATGGTTGCAATATTTGAAGTTTGCCTCAACTATTGCAAACCTCTCGATTTCACACACTCTCACGCTGGCTTGCAATAGTTGAAGCTCCTTAAACTGTTAAAGTTCTTTGGGGCCTGGAGAACGCCCTATTCGCCCTCCATATATTTTGAAGGACTTCGGCTAATGATTGAGAGCGAATGCGATTAGAACTGAGCAATCTTGAACATGAATGATGTTTCGAAGGGAATAAAGAACAGGAAAAGGAGCGAGAAAAAGTTGCACATGTGAATGTTCGCCACTTTGAGACGAGTTGGGAGAGAGGGAGATTAGGGGTTTGGCTGAGATCAGGGGTGCGCACAAAACTTCACGCACTCACATTTCTCAATGCTCCCTCGGCGGTTAGACAGGCGAGGGAGTGTGTGAAAGAAGGATTGCGTGAAACTCTTTCATACCCTGGTGGAGAGGTGATGTGAGTTTGGTGAAAGGAAAGGAGACGAGCGAGAGTGGTACACTTTCATTTGAAAAAGAAGTCGAAACGAGATGTGTTCACAGAACAATGGAGAAACCGGCGAAATTCGAAAATGTAAAACGAAATCGAAAGATAGATGAATCATAAAACTTCTCACAGTGCTTGTCGATACTAGGGAGTGGGCAGCCGGGTGACTACCATAGTGTGATAGAGGATTGATCCGCTCTCTCTCTAATCCTCTTCATCTCTAGTCCTGTCTGACTAGCAGGGAGCTTGTGATCTTGAGAGGGACTTACACAAATCACTCTAACTGATTAGAGAAAGCTAGAGAGTGTGGGCAAGGGAGAGAGTGATGCAATGGATCAGAGCACCATTGAGTAGTGAGAAGATCAACATCTTCGATTCTTTGACCGGCGAGAAAGCACGAGGATTAAGGAGAGCGACTCGTTTTCTTTACGAGCAGTGATGATAGAGAAGATAAGAACGTGATAAAGATATGAGAGGAGCCGTTTCCGGGTCAAGCACCGAATTGAATAACAGTTTTGGGATGAGTTCTACATGTCTGAGCCTTGTTTGAAATGTAACCGGTCAAGTGTTAAATATGATAATCGATTACTGAAGAAGATCTGTCCGGAAAAGAAGGAACTTAATATAGGCGATACAGCGATAACGAATTAACAAAGATAACTGCAGTTAGTAGTTAGAATAAAGCTCTATAAGACGCGTTCCTTCATCTTTTGCGATCTTCGAGTATCGAATATGGCGTAGAACGAGCCAACACACAATAATGAGAAGAGATAGGAAGAGGAAGAAGATCAGTGAAATGATTATGACAACGGAGATCCCGATCCCAGGTGAAGAGGGTTCCTGTAAGAATGTTGAGAAATGTTGGTGCGCTCTAAACATCAGGCAATTGAGGAATTACAATAGTTGTGCTTCACTCATTCGATAAATCAGATTGACTAAGTTACAGCTCGTGGAAGGTCGACAGTACCAAAGAACAGAAACTATTCGAAAATTTGAGCAACAAGAAAGCATACCTCCACAGCCGCCGCGCTCAGTACGATGTACGAGTGCTGTACCGAGTGAGTAGGAAAGATAAGACCCCGTCTGGATCGGACAAACTTCGTGTTCAGAAGGGTGATTGCGGGCTAGAAAAAGCTTTGAAATATCGTTTGTTCCATAGTTCAACGAACCTGGATCGTTTTCGAAGTTCCATTCAGTCGAAGGCAATTCCATTTTGCATTGTGACAGTGAGAGGCATCGACATCGAGAATGAGCTTGGTGTATTCCATGTATCTGTAATACAACAAATTCTTTTAATTAAACCGCGATCGCCGTTTACCTGTGTGTAGGGTTGGCCATACGAGGTTCGCGATATCGCAAAGACGGGAGGACTCAATGCGATATCGCAATGGAGGGAAATGAGAAGGGAGAGGGATGCGATATCGCATTCCACGCAATATGTAAATTGGAAACTCTCTTCATTTCCCGCACTCTCTAACCTGTCTCTGACCTTCTCTCTCGATGAGATATCGCATGATGGAGGGGGAGAAGGATGCGATATCGCATCCCTCTCCTTTCGCATTGCGATATCGCAATATCGCGATCGTTTAGCCAACCCTACCTGTGTGTATGAAGTGCATCATCCAACGAAATGCGTTCCTCAACCCCAGTGGAATTCACGATAGAAAATATTTCCGGTTGATTGTCTTTCGTACTCTTGCTGATCGAAACTCTGGCTCTCAGGATCTGGCAAAAGATTTTTTAGATTATTTTATTTAAATTTTTGTATTTACCTGTCCCAAATTTGCTATGAAATATTTCAGGGCGAGCTTCACCATAATTGGATTCACACCCAATGAGATCTCAATTTTGCTTGTAACACCGCCGCGTAGCTCTGCACAATGCAATTTAGCAACTTTCAAAATAAAATTTCGAAATGTTCAAAAATCAAAATTAAAATACACCTTTCTCACAGTCGCCCCCATCGAATCCGTACTCTCCCAAATTGCATGCCCTATCGCATATCTCATTTCCGTATTTCTCCAAGCATTTAGTCGCTGGCCCAAGTTCGATCCTTCAAAATGTGCACTGGATAACAACCCGGGAGCATCTTCGCAGCTGAAAATATGAGCGTTTGAAAATATCAACTAACCAAGGAAGCGTATCATCATGAACCCCAGGGTGTTCATTGCAATCGAGGCCATCGAAGAAGCATTCGTACGTGTTGCATTGTCGGTCGCATCTGAATGAGAGTGATTCGTTAGTTGCAAAAGACACTATAGTGCTTATGGAGTTCACCGGAGGCCTCTCCCTAAAGTAATACAATTATAGAACGCGTGAAACACATCTATTCTTTCGAATCCTTCAAAATAAGTGTCTACACTATTAAAATAACCAGGACTTTACGCGTGAATTCTGAGAGGGAATTAGAGCAAATGAATACTAGATTTTGAACATTTCAAAATTCCACAAGTGCCACAAAATGAGCATACTTGTGATCTCCGAAGGCGGCAGCACATGATGCATTGCACCCAGAAGCCGTGTACTCTGATTGCAGAGGCACGACATTTTGGCAACGAGTACCGCTGAATCCTGGAAAAAAGGTAAACGAAATTGTCGGATACTAAGACACTCCGAAGGGATGAATGAAGCCTAAGATCGTGCTTCGAAAAAAATGAAGAGATAACGTTGCAATTAATACGAACCATCAGCGCAGTTGCATTTGTTTTTCTCGCATTCTCCACCATTTTCGCAACGGATTCTTGATTGACCCTGAAATAAACGATTCTATATATAATAAACTGAGCTGATTAATAGAGAAAACTCACGCTGCAAAGGTCAGCGGTAGGCTCATCGCATCGCTCTCCCTTGTATCCAGCATCACATACGCAGATGAATTGAGCCATCGTGTGGTTGACCGGCTCACAATGCCCATGGTTGCACCTTATATATTTTATATAACACAGGGATCAGGAGAGAATGTATGAGCTCAGGAACTAGATTTTTCAAACCCAATTGAAATCGACCATATTATGATGGATACATACCCTGGTGACAAGGATTCGAACTATCCGGTCCACGAGTCCCGCAGCCGGCTTTTAGGGATTTCCCGGTTCTGGTGCCGGCTATAGTGCATCTCAGCTCTCCGAAGAGCTAGAAACCTGTTCTTTGGCTCAAAAAAAAAATGTGTCACGGTAAATTACTGGGGTACCTTACGGTACATTGGCACATAGTATATGAAGTACCTCCATCATGACTTTCAAGGTCAATTTCGGACCATGACCCCGGGTTCATGGTTTTGGTCGAAAAATGACTTTCTCTGAATCGACTCCTATGATGATTTTCTTTTGTATGAAGGTGAGTAAATACCATTCGAACAGTATGTGCCCAGTATCACTTGGACAGTAAGTACTAAATGCTGAAAAACCTTCAAAAACCACTATTATCGACCTTTGGGAATTTTTATCTCGAAAAGACCCCCCTGATTTGCACTTTTTATTTTTCTATCATACGCATATGAAGTCCCTCTCTCATAAACTGCAAGAAAAACTAGACAATGGAACCTGGAAAAAGCAGAGGAATTTAATTTTTCATCGCTGGAAACCGTTTTCGATTTTTAAGAAACTCAAATCTGATCCGAAAAATCGGTCAAAATTTTTTTTCTTGCTTCGTTCATTTTTCCGAATTTTTTGAGCCAAAGAACAGGTTTCTAGCTCTTCGGAGAGCTGAGATGCACTATAGCCGGCACCAGAACCGGGAAATCCCTAAAAGCCGGCTGCGGGACTCGTGGACCGGATAGTTCGAATCCTTGTCACCAGGGTATGTATCCATCATAATATGGTCGATTTCAATTGGGTTTGAAAAATCTAGTTCCTGATGGGGCTGTTTTTGATACACTCTCTCCTGATACAGTCGGCGTCAAAAGTCATTGCGCACTTTTTCAATCGTTTGTAACTTTCAACTCAGAGTAGATATCGACCTAGTTTTTGTTCTATTGCACAAATAATCTATATAAGCTTACGATGGACATACAATGATATCTAGGGAAAAATCAATAATTGCATAGTGATGACGCAACCGAAGGATACTTTTTCGAAAATTCATTA
>LS490817.1:16911-42503 GCA_900490845.1 Pristionchus japonicus | reverse complement strand
TAATGAATTTTCGAAAAAGTATCCTTCGGTTGCGTCATCACTATGCAATTATTGATTTTTCCCTAGATATCATTGTATGTCCATCGTAAGCTTATATAGATTATTTGTGCAATAGAACAAAAACTAGGTCGATATCTACTCTGAGTTGAAAGTTACAAACGATTGAAAAAGTGCGCAATGACTTTTGACGCCGACTGTACCTGTGATAAGCTCGTAGGCGGACTCTTATCTTACGATAGAAATGGAAGGATAGTTAAACGATAGAAGGGATAGGGAGGATATAAAATACATAAAACCTTGCGGTCGCACACGGCAAGGCCACCTCGCAGTTAGTCCCAGTCCATTTAGTTTCGTCACAATGGCACAGTTCGATTTCATCTCGAAAATAGCACGAACCGGTGTGGCAATTCATCGAGCATTTCTCATCGCATTTGGGACCTGCAAATGAAGGAAAGTATTGAAAACAACCCGAAATTACCTCTGAACCCTGGTGGACATGTGGAGAAAACTCTGAGAAGAAGATTGAGAACGATCACGAGAAAGAGGGCGAACGCTTTCATGCGATCTCTTGGACTGAAAAAAAGGAAGTGATCAAACAACATGGAACTTGGCTAATACAGTCGCGGGTGAAGAATGAGAAAGAAGACACAGAACACAAAAAAGATCGTTTCCCTTCGCAGGTAGAGTGATACAGATGTGCGCAATAGTGAGATGGGACTTGGGACAAAGAGCTCCCTACCGGATCGATTAACGTGAACGCGTAATTGACTCGATATCAGATTGTGAAATGCTGAATCGTTTACCTCCTTTCAAGAAACACAAGATAAACTGTGATTGGATTACATAAACAGAGAATGAGCCCTCGCACCAGGCAGCTTCAATTTACCCGAGCGCAAAGAACAAACGAACAAGAGCAGAGCAGGGAGTTTCGAAACGAAATTCGAACAGAGTGCTCACAAAACTCTTCGACTAATGAGAGAAAGGTTCTTGGAAATTGGAAATTGAAATCGAAAGTGATAGGCGAGCAGTGCAAGTTCATACGAAGTTGGGCTACTCGGCATAAAAATAGAGGGATTGAGGGTTGAATTGCTCTCCCCAATGCAATTGATCTCTCGAAAACTAGCAAAGGAACAGTTAACCTTGAGATGCATGGCTAAGTCAATTGCGTGGTGCGTGAAATGAACATGAGAACCCGGTCATTAAAGATCCTTTCCCTTCGCGAGGTAAGTGCGGAAGATGTGAGCAAAAAGCGAGCGGGAACTTGGATCTTTGAATAGTGAGGAGATCAATTTCACCGAATCTCTGATCAGCGTCACTCACTGTGATCTTAACGCTGATAAGAATGTGGTAAAGCTCAAATCGCTTGAACGAGCTCTCGTGTTGCTACTGTTTCGGGTGAATTTAGCTCAAAGTCGTCACATATTTTACTAGGTTTCAGTATTGGACGCTTATCGTTGTTTATTGCGTTATCGTTGCATAGTAAAACAATAAGGGGGAAAGAATGCAAATGGAAAAATGGGTTTCGAGAACTACTACAGGCCATGGAAGTATTTTTGACAGATGCAGGTAGTCGATTAAACAGTAATTTTTTGTCTTGTCAGCCGTGGGCTATGCGGAAACAGAATTGAGATACAAATAATATGAGATAAAACAATTTTTTGACTAAACGACTAAGAGAAAAATGCCGAGAAGTGTGGATCAGATCAATGTATCATTGCGTTTGTTCCTCTGCGAATAGCTACTTTTCTGCAACAAATTTTCTTCTTCGATTCCCTGAGGACGAGATTCTGCTCATATCGTTCCTGCTCTTGTTCCGCATCTTCAATCTCCATCTCACTGTCATATTCCGCAATCAGAATCTCGGGGTCCTAGAATGTTTGGTACATGTGGAGTTAACCGGAAGAATGAGAATTACAGACCAACATCCCAAAACGTTCCATCTTCGGCGGTTTCATCACGCACCCACCCCTATTCCCCTTCACTCAATCCCGGATATCATCGTGCCATTATGACTCACCTCCTCTCCCTGCACTTTGAAGGTGTGGTTGACATGATTGAGGAGAGCACAGGAGACGCAGAAAGGACGGTTGTCACGAGCCTAAAATGAGTTTCATCGGGACTGTGTAAAACTCTTACCGTCTCTCATTTCGCAATGTTCTCTCGCTGTTCAGACAGAAAGAGAGCGCATGTGAAAGTGAGAGACTGTTAAACTTTTGCACAACCCTGTGTTTCATGCACTGTACTTTTTTCATTACTAGAGAAGTAGTATATCTTATGTGGTGTTAAAATTTCGGAAAAGTTGTTGGAAAAGTTGAAAGTAGTGTTAATTTTTCGATGGAAAAGTTGTTGGAAAAGTTGCTAGATTTGAATTCCCGCGCTTTTCGATATCTCAGTTATCCGTGACCAACTGACACCAAAATTGATCGATACATTTGTCATCACATTATTACTGAATTGATCCATTTTTAAGTCGGTAGGTTCACTGGGAAGTGGAAAATAAGCGAAAACGGAAAAGGCGGGAATTCAAATCTCGCGACTTTTCCAACGACTTTTCCATCGAAAAATTAACACTACTTTCAACTTTTCCAACAACTTTTCCGAAATTTTAACACCACATTAGTGTCTGTCTGTGTGTGTGTGTGAGTCAGTAACGTCTGTCTCACTTTCCAACAATCGCTATATTCGAGAAAGTTGCGATGGAGCCACGAAGTGAGGAGTCGCAACCTTTCCGCACACTTTTTCGTACGGCGTCCAACGTAGCTAGTTACTTCTCACAGCGTGTCAGACAGGGGAGATAATCAAATTATCGCGTCCGAGATCCACGCTCATTGTTCTCACTCTCCCTCGAATTGCACGGTGAAACATATCTGGTATCTCACTGATAAGGGCAAAATATGCAAATATAAAGTAACACAGTTACTAGTTAGGGAACAATGAGCTATGCCTCATGTTCCTATCGATTTTAGTTGAAGTTGAAATTTGCATGAAAGGCTTCCATTTTGAACGTATCCTTGAGAGTTTCTCGTTAGCCTTCTGTAGAAACCCCCACACCCATATCATTTTCGGAGTGCTCATGAGGAGTACTAAACGTCGTACTGAACCGATTTTGATGTTTTCCACTGTTTTCGAGAAAACAGGGTAAATAGGGTGTTTTTTGCATCTTTCTCGAAAGTATCGAGATTAAGAAAACATCGGTTCAGTACGACGTTTAGTACTCTTCATGAGCACTCCGAAAATGATATGGGTGTGGGGGTTTCTACAGAAGGCTAACGAGAAACTCTCAAGGATACGTTCAAAATGGAAGCCTTTCATGCAAATTTCAACTTCAACTAAAATCGATAGGAACATGAGGCATAGCTCATTGTTCCCTAACTAGTAACTGTGTTACGTCATATTTGCATATTTTGCCCTTATCAGTGAGATACCAGATATGTTTCACCGTGCAACTCGAGGGAGAGTGAGAACAATGAGCGTGGATCTCGGACGCGATAATTGGATTATCTCCCCTCTCTGACACGCTGTGCTTCTTGAATCTTCGATAGCATACGACAAAACTAAATCTGATATTACCTGGCAATCCAAGCAATGCCCCACGTCCTTGCTACTATTGCACTCCGAGCAGTGAAGCTCGACGAGTTCATCCCGGATTATCTGAATAGGGGAAATCAATATTGAGAATGCGCTATATGTTCAATAAAGTGTCAGTGATATGGGGGTCGTCCGGAAAGTGCGGAAGTGTCGGCGCATACGGTATGCCGCTGCGACCTAATAACCATAGAGTGAGTGATCACCCATCGCCAAATAGACATCCGGAAGGGCGCAAGTGTCATGGTTTCTGTATGAGTTTGTGAGATCGAAATTACCCGCAGCGCATCCAGATATTCCTCTCCTTCCTCCATGTGCTGATCACCGTGAACTTGTCTGAGGCGCCGCTCGATTTGTGCTGCGCGCTCCCTCACAATTGCCATGACATCGTTGTGCCTGGAAAACGCGAATGCACCTTTTCCTGCCACTAATCATCCTAGTGGCTGGGACGGGGGCGATCAAAACGCCAACGATCAAAATGCCAACGAGGTCATATCTCGGTTGGGAGTTAACCTAAGGCAATAATTATTGCACCATTGTTCCTTGCTAAGGCGTATGGTGTTTTCACTACCGTAATCGTCGGAAATCGCGAACTGATTTATTAACTGAAAAAAATCAGTTCGCGATTTCCGACTTTACGGTACTGAAAATACCGTATGCCTCCACCGACAACAATGGTACAATATTTATTGTGCTAGGCCAACTCCCGAATTATGACCCCGTTGGCCTTTTGATCGTTGGCGTTTTGGTCGGCCCCCGCTGGGACTAGTGGCTGAGTTGCGTTTGTAGGGGGCCTAAGCAAGAGATGGAAGTACGCTACTCACTGTGCAGCTAGTGCAGCTGGAGCAAGCAGAGCAGGCGGGGGAGGAGGAATGACATCGGCGGGCCTAAGGTGACTGTTCATTATTTCGAACTTCTACTATCATTCTCCCTTCATCACAACTAACAGAGTTTATGCATTCGATGGTCAAAAATGAGGAAGTACTCACTGCGCCTGCCGAAGGGCGGCCGGCAGAGGCGGCGGTGGAGGAGGAATGGGCGCTTCGCGAGCCTCACCCCTACCTCACCACTTCTGCCCTCAGCCTCACCACCTCTGCCACACACTAATCAGCCTGGTGGCTGAGACAAGTGTATTTATAATGAACAAGAGATAAAAATACTCACTGCGCCTGAGCTTCCGGAGCCGGGGGAGGAGGAATGGGCGCTTTGCGCGCGTATTTACCGTAGGCAGGCGAACGGGGAGCCGGGTAGTCATCATACCTTGGCGAATCGAGAGTCGCGTTCTGGAATAGCTCGAGTATTAGCAGAAACAATTGGACCAGTTCCGCTATTTTGCCATTGGATAGAAAGTGCGACTCTCCTGCACTTTTCCGGACAACTACAAATATGACAACCCAATAACCTCCACCATCCCCGACCACCAACCCAGCGGGAAATTAATCACTGAAAATACACTGAAACTCAGTTCATTTTCGTCGTATTGTTCGGGAAAGTGCAGGAGCACCGAATGTATTTGTATTTGTATGTCATTACCGGAAAAGACGACGGCGACATGTGGGGTGAAGCACCGGCAGAACTTGGCGAAGTGGGGGCATAGCTGGGAGAACGGGAACGCTGCTCGCGGCGCTCGACCTGTGAAAGACAGGATTTTTACTCTTTCTCTTTTTGTGGGGTGACGGAGAAAGTAAGATCTAGGCAAAACTGACGGTTTTTACAGTGAAATGTGTGGTCGATACTAGGGATATCAGAATAAAGAATGACTCTCCTCATTTAACACACTCTCTCGCCTGTCTGATCGGTTAGAGAGTGTGAAAAATGAGGAGAGTCATTCTTCATTCTGACATCCCTATCAATTTATCATATCAGGCAGTGATTGCTAGATGAGAATGGGGCGGAAAAAAAATAGCATACCAGGTCGCGCAACGAATAATTCGTTGCGTACTGGGAGAACGGTTCTTGACAGGTCGGGCATCTCCAAGTGCTGGAAACTGTTTTATTTAGAGATCAACCCAAAACCGAGGGGGTAAAAAAATGTTGGTAGTGTTTCGTACACGGCAAACAAAAGTCCCTCCGGGAACGGTATCGTCAGCGCCAGGCCACCGGAAACAGGCTATTCCCCGTCGCATCAGTACGTATAAAATAGGGCAGCCGACCCCAATCATGCGAATTAGGCTAGGAAGTTTGTTTTTATAAATAGATATAATTAAATACAAAAATAATTGTACCACACCTTACGTAATCGACGACGACTTGGCCGTTGACCATCTCGAGAATTCTGTAATTTCAGTGAAAAATTTCCTTTTTTGTCAATGAATCGCAAAATGATTGTTATGTGTAATGAGTATGCATTGAATGATAAATGAGTGGAGCTTAACACCGATTTCGTCCCAGACTCTATCTAATCAGACCACCAGTAAACTCAAATAAATACACATTCTGAAACAAAAAAATTGTAACTTCTGTACTTTTAAGCCCAAGCCTCAGCTCTGAGTGAGGAGTGAGGTGGGGAATGAGAAAGGTAGGGATAGAATGCTCTGATTAGAAAAATAATTAAGGAAACGAACTGTTCCGAAACAGGAGGCTGCGTATCCTTGAGCCGCTCCACACAGGACTCGCCCAGGGAGTGGCCGCAGGTTAGAACCACGGGCCTGTGCTCGGCAGTGTCTGGAACTCGGCCAAGTAATATCACCAAAACGCAGAAAATTGCTCATCCCGATTTCCCCATTTGCCTCTCTTTAATCATAAATAATCTGTACAAAATGGGATCGGCAGTATCTTACGCCTGATTAATATCTCCTCTCTCGTTCTGAATAACCTTAACAATGCGCCGCTTCATGTGACTCTATTCTAGAGAAAAAACGGAAACAAGAGATTCGCATTGCTGCCGCTATCACTCACCATTAGCAAGAGCTGACTCTCCTCATTCTGCACGCTCTCTCGCCACTCTGACCGGTGAGAGAGTGTGTGAAATGACTCACCATATGGGCCCAGGCAGATAGTGCATTCGAACTCCGTCTCAGCCATCTAGAGCACCACCTGCAATATTTGTTATTTTCGTAACTAATTGGCAGAAAAAAATTTGAAGCAAGTTAGCAAAGTGAGCATCAAGACAAGCGAGATGGGAACGAGTGCAAAGTACTATACTCTGCTATCCAGTAGAGAGAATGAGATGAGCAGAAAGATGTTTCTAGGGCGACGGGGATATGTCTGCGATGCGAAATACATTAGGTGAATATCAGGAGAGTATCCTGGGTTACTCAGAGTGGTCGAAAGGAGAGAGAAATCGCATGATGAATGAACGACTCATAATGAGTACCTTCTATATTCAGTAATGGGGGGCGCTTCAGGCATAAGAGCGTAGTGACAGGTCGGTTAGAGGGAAAAGGACGGATGAAAAGATCAATTGTAACATAAACTGATGACGAATAGAGACAATGTTTACAATCTACCAGCGAGGAGAAACAAGAGTATTAAGTTCTGGTATGCATTTCAAAGAAAACATGACATCTGGCAAGTCAGCTAAGTTGGAAGAATAAGGACAATGGTCAACACTGTAACGCAAGCTGAGAAGAGTTGGTGAGAAGGAAGAGAGAGGAGCAGATAAGGGGTATCATCTTACACCACAGAAGGTTCATTGACAAGGAATGTATGTATCGATGCACAAACATGCAATATTGGGGCAAATGAGGTTCAGAAAGATGACCAATCAATGCTATTCGATCGGTTTTCTGCGCATGTTGTTTGCAAAATCGGGGAGGAAAGCGATTGACGCGTAGCGAAAACAATCGCAAACCAAGGGAGAGAAAGAGACTAAATGGCGGCTGGCTTGCGTCCACTACTAGGGGAATAATGTTGACTTCTCGCTCATGTCGTTATGAAAGAAGGCACGCGAAGTCGTCGAAAAACCCTTTTTTTGCGAAAACACTGTCTCGTAAAAGGAAACCCGCGCGACAAAAGGGGGAACAAACGCGCGCGATGGCCAATGCCGGTTCCGGCTCTCAACCGACGACTGATATGGGTCATTGGGTTTCACAAATCGAATATTCTTGCTCAAAACTAATACTACTTTCTTTATCAGTGACACAACGATAGAGTCACTAGTCCACTCTCTAGGGTTGCCGATTCGGGATCGAGATTTCGAGACCCTCTCTCCTTCCTTGCATTCTCGTGTCACGCCTACTCTCGAGTGGGGCAAGTAGAGTTCGAAATTCGGGTAATCGTCTCTTCATTTCACACACTCTATCGTCTCCCTGACCGGCGAGAGAGTGTGTGAAATGAAGAGTCGATTACCCGCAGTCGATTACGAGAACTCAAAGAGGGTTCTCTTTGTCCCTAGTGTAACTGTGACAGTGCATGAATCACGCCAGCTGGCAGAAGGATTACCTCTTGGAAAGGAGCAAGGCTTTATTAGAGAGTACTGACCGCAGGATGACCCGTAATGATCGCTAATAATCCTTAATTCCCAGAGTGACCCCTCCTAATCTTCCTTGTCTCTCATGATCTTTCCGAATAAAGAGCCAACCATTGTCTGTTACGTTGTCTGTCAATGTCTCACAAAAGTTCATCGAGGATGCAAAACAAGCCATACAGATAAATATGCAGTAAAGACACAATTGTGAGAATGGCAACTCGAGCAGTGAATGCAAAAGGGACGGCCTATGGAAGGGGTACAGATCAGATTCGATTTTGCTAAATTAAGTGATTTACATGTTCAGAAAAAAAATATCGGATGTTGTGAATGGATTCAAAGGTGAGCAAATGGAAGACTGGAAGTGAATCTTGTGGCAGCGTTTGGTGACTGTCCAGCAAGATTGCAGTTCAATCATCGCTTTCATCGGAGGATGAACCGATCTCTATCAGTCTCCTTGGTCTCTGAAACAACGAACGCTATACACCCTGCCGTTCGTCCGGATGTTCGGTTCTGAACCACTTCTATCGAAAATAGTTTGAAATTTAATGTAAGAAAACGTTCTTCGCACAGCTACTGAAATTTAGTCAGAACAACTTTCAAAAGATGTTTTATCTCATCATACCTAGAGATTGAGATTCAAGGATCAGGAAATGAAAAACAAATCTGGAACGAATGCCAACCTGCTGTCGTTCCGCCTGAGGCTGCACGGCTGCAGCACTCTCCGCGCTGGAATTATTTCAGATTTTATTTATTTATTTTATTTATTTATTTTGTTTGTTTTTTTGCAATATGAAAAACACTCTGTCGTTCAATTTGTAATATCCGGGAAAGGACAGTTGGTTGAATTCCAGAAAATGCCGAACCTCTCCTCCCGGTTTCTCGCGGCCTCAGCCCTTCGCTTCTGCTGGAGTAGTAGATCACGCTCCCTTTTTCTCTCCTGTCTCTGGCGTTTCTCACTGAAAAATAATCCATTTTTTAAAATTTATTAATGCCCTGAAATTCATGTCGAGCAGTTACAACTCTGGTTATTCTCACGATAAGAACTGCGATCTGATTCCGCTTCAGAATAATTGTCCTTTCATTTATCCAAAACCCGGAACATTTTTGCCCAGGGTCTCTAGGACCGCTCTGGTTGAGAAGTGAGGAGAGAAATGCCCAAAACACTTCGGCAGACTCACAACGCCTCCTGCATTGCGTTGAATGCCTCCCTCTCTTCCTTCGCCCTCCGATTCAACTGCGACCTTCGTTCATCCGCGAGTCTGATCCTGCAGAGAACCATCCATCCCGACAAACAACCGGGGAAATGAGTGAAACACATCCATTCTTCCGAAAAACACCACAAGTGCCCAAACTTCTCCAAGCAGCTGCGGAATGAGGGCAAGGTACTCGTTAAATATTTTATTGATGTAAAAATAGCCCGAGTACTTAAGGATCTCTTTGGAAATCGACAACTGAACCAATACGCAGAGTGTATTCGTTGATAGTTACCCCTCTGCATGTCTCTCCCTTGCCTGGCGCTTCTTAGCATCCGCATCTTGAACCATTGCGATCACGGGCTGGAATACAGAGAAAGTTTAATTCAATTTAATGATTTATCCACGATGGTAAGAAAGAAACGAGTATAGAGAGGAGGGAGCAATGAGTGTGGAATCACTGGAAGAGCTGAAGCAAATGGATACGAAACAAGGTAAAAGAAATCAGATTTGAGAAAAAAGGTAATAGAAGAGTAGGGACCATCATGTGATATGCAAATGTACGAATAATGGCTCAGGAACTATTTCAGTTTGTACATCTGGGTTATAGAATGATTTTTTGTTTACGGAAGACCAACCGAAAGATATGTCCACTTTACTAAAAAAATCAGTTGTCAATAACGAGAGACTGCAAACTACAAAAGCCTTATAAAATCTGTTCTAGACGAGAACCGCGACTTTTTAAAGTTTCCAGGGGAATGCGCTTGGGAAATGCGCTTAATATGTCCGAAAATCAGCCAATTTCATAATCGCCCCCGGTTATTATAGGAGATCAAAGATCATTTTCATACTAATATTTTGACCTGTCATAAAAACCGGGGGCGAATATGAATTTAGCTGATTTTCGGATATGTTATGCACAATACCTTAGTCTATCAATAGAAACTTTCAGAAATCGCGGCCCTCGTTTAAGACGAAAGATATAACACTGTATTCACTGATCTCCGGCTTGAATAACGGTTTTATCAAGCTTATTGGCGCTAAAAAGGTATCGGGCGATTATGAATTTGTCTGATTTTCTCAGTAAAGTTAGCTCACATGGTGTCCTAAACATCTGTTAAAACAGAACGCGCGGCCTATCAAATCCCTTTGAGCTATTTGACAACGTGCGCGCCCATACGTGGTGGGGAGAGATGGTGGTCCCTAATAGAAGAGCACACAAAAGTGCAGAATACCTCTTCATCCGGTTCCTCCTGCTTGATTGGCCTGAAAATGCGTAACAATGAATAACAGATTTGATGAATTATTAGCTTTTTGCAGGTCTCATGGTTTACAAAACTGACAAAAAACCGGTTAGATTGCTACTAGATTTTCACCACTTCAAATTCCAGCTCAACCAGACAATTTGAGGCTACCCTTGTCCTGATCTTACAGAAAACGCGTTTTAATGACTCACAGCGCGGGAGGAGTCGGATACAGATCCTCCACCATTTTGAGAGCAAAGTAGTTCACGGAGTAGTGAGAGAATGGACCCCGGCACTCGGAACAGAGCCAATAGGCGCTGAAAAGGAGTCGATTATGGTCATAACATGGCCATTTCGACAGAATAAAACGACGGGCACATCTTCGAAAGTAGATCGCTAAAATAACGTCGACAGTTGATTTGAGTCCGTCTCAAGGTGTTATTCATATCCCATTACACTGTTCTCATTCTGAGCTCATGCTCGAAATGGCAAATGGAGCATTCAAAAAGAGGTTAATAAGTAAACAATTAACTTGAACTCACGCATTTCCATCTGGGCGCTGTTGGATCTTCAACTTCTCCACGCACGACTGCCCGAAAGTGTGCCCACAAGGCAGCGAAACGGGCTTGTGGTGGAGCGTGTCTGGAAATGAATCAATCAGGCTCCGCCGTTCTGAACAGCGCTCAGTTCCTAACGCTCAGTAGACTTTGAATGTCAACGAAATCAACGATTACTATGTAAATCGACCGCTTTCGCGTAAGAGAGGAATGAGGAGTGCGAGACGTTGACGTGACTAGTCACATCGTTGTCATCAAAGTCTATACTGAGCGGATAGCACAAAAGCGCATCCAAATTTGGAGGAAGTAACGTCTACGGTTGGGCCTAGAAATATTCCTCACCAAGCGGGAGGATGCAAATACTGCACTCGCAGTTCGATGCTAGCTTTCTCGGCTCTATTTTGGGCGCCGTCCACTCGTCGAGGATGTCCATCCTGAGTTTGGTTGCTCGACTAGTTGGAGAACAACCTCGAAAATTGATAGTTGATATAACTGAACAGTGCTGCCAAAATCGACTGCACTTAGCGACCAGTGAGAACATAAGGACACAGAGAAAGACATCTGGCCGTTTTTTTGCAGTTCTAGGGCTTTTCGAGTATTAGCCCACGTTAAACACAGGACAGCAGCAGGGAACGCGACTATACTTTCCTGATTGAATATTTGCCATTATTCGAGGTTGACCCCGAAACTGAGATATGTGTAGGGAACGTAACCCAACAAACGCATATTGAGCTTCAGCCGATCTTTTAAACATTCATCAGGAAAGCATATGAATACAAAACGGGTTGCAACATTACATAGGTCAATGCAATTGAAACTAATACTGGAATACGCACAAATCATGTGCATTGAAATATCGGAAAACAAAAGATAGGTAATAGATGCGAGGGTCATTCATGTTGGCGAGCAGGGATCATAGAAAGATACGATATTTAAGAACTAAATCGAAGACTAATGAGTGTAGATTAACGGAGAATCGAAAATAAGTTGTGTGAATAGATCAGAGTTGTGTGGTAGACTATAGGGATCGTAGAAAAAAAACGGATGCAAATTAGGTCGGACGCAAATTAACAGATGCACGAAAGATCCTTGGGTTCAGAATACTCAAATATTGAGCGATTCTTCACTTCTTAAATCTGGCGGTCTTGCAAAAAGGCATTGTATCGTCTGGTCACGGCTGATGCTGATTGAACATGCTGCAGATGAGCTTCGAATGCGGCTCTGAAAACATTTTGTCTCGTCAATGCTCGGAAATTCTATTTTGAGATATCAATCAATCAATCAATCAATCTTTATCAGACTCATGCTGGGTGGGGTGTTATAAGGCATGCTGATCTCTTGAGATATGGAACAGAACGAGGTGGCCAAAACACAGCTTTTCGCTCTGGTGTTAAAGCCTTCATACCAAAGCTGTTTAATAACATTTTTGGTCACAACGCTCTCTCGCCGATCAGACAAAGCGAAAGTGCGTGGGAAGGTGAGAGGAAGCAAAACTTTTGCTCAGCTCTGATCCTTGCTCATTTCTCCCTCATTTTTGTGAGGTAATAGTAGAGTGCGAAATACGGGTAATATTCGCTTCATTTCACACGCTGGTCAGAGTAGCAAAAGAGTGTGAAACTACCCGCTTAGTGCACTCTAATGAAGGAATGTTATCACGACAGTAAGACATACTAGAGTTTGAAATGTAACGCTACCCGGGACATCGGGTACCCGCGAAAGGAGTCAATTACCCGGGATAACGCAAATTTCCATTACATTATCGTTCTCCATTATCCCGAGTAACTCTTATAATTCACTCCTACCCGGTCGGGTCTGAATTACCCGCCCCGTATTGTAAACTCTAAGACATACTCATCCTCCTCCCCCCGCCCCAAAAATTAAAGGGTTAATGTAAAAGGTAAAGGTATCCCCTTACTCAAGGCACTTGCGTCCTGCGGGAGCCCACTGCTAGGCCAGTTCAGTCCGTAAGGCCTAATCTGTTCTTCGGACCTACTTTATACGCTTTATAGGCCGCTTATAAGCGATAATCAACAATGAAACTACACATACCGCTCCTCCTCCTCAGCCTGAAGTCTGTCTTGATCCCTCTGAGCCGCCTGATGTTCACGAACATTCTGGCTTTCTCTGCGTCTGATGAGAATAGCCAGTATTTTCACACTTTCTTTCAGATTCAATCATTCGTCGGAACAGGAATCAGAGCGTACCTTCTAGGGTTGCAGGTTCGGAATCGGAATTACCGAAAATACCGGGATTCCCGACAAACGTCGGAAATTCCGACTCGATTTGCATATCGTCTCTCTCACTTTTGCGCGCTATTTCATATTTCTAACTGTCTGGCGCGAGAGATGTCGGAAATTCCGTTTCCGAGCCTGCAACCCTAGTACCTTAGATCCTCGAACAGTGCTGCTTCATCTTGCCTCTCCGGTCGTTCCCTGAAGTCGAGTTTTTCTTCTATTTTCATTGAAATTTCCACTCAGAAAGAACTGCTAAGGTTATGATTTGATCCGATTTTTTATTCCGATGATCTACCGATACACTACTGTTTTGTATAACAACCACGAGCAGTTGCCATATTGACGTTTGCACAAACACATTCCTCTTTTCAAACATATTAGGAGTGTGAGGATAGGCCATTCATGGCAGGGGCAGATGAAAGAGAACCAAATTACAAAAGTGAGCAGTTCCAAAGTGAGCCATTTCAAAAGCATGTCTTTGCCTAAGCGCTAAGCAATTCTGATTTAGCTTTTGATTCTAATTCCTTCACAATATTATATTATAAATACTATAAAAAAAACAATAGATAAGCTCACTCGTTGTTCTCTTTGGGAGGCAGGTCAAAAGTGACATGACGGACCCTTGCATTCTGTAAATTCAAATTTTGAGAATAAGCCGATTCATCAAAGTAGAACCCGGTTCAAAACAGGTTCTGTGCCCTTTATCATTTTTCGCCTTTTCAGTCATTGCGAGTAGTTAAGTAAAAATCAGACATCCAAAAATTCTCGATTCTGACTCTTACCTTCTGCAACATAAAATGTAGCAGAAATAGATTCAAATGCATTGCATAGCCGAAACAGCTCTCTCAGCCCTGCTCAAATCTCAACTCTGATTCCTACCTGACGCATTTCCTGTTCCTTCATCTGTTCCTCCAGCAGCAGTGCAGCTTCGAAATCAGCGCTGAAATTATTTCTGTCTCGTCCGTGCTCGGAAACTCTTAGATATGGAACTGTACAAGATGCCCAAAAACAGCTTCTCTCTCTCTCTCTGGTGTTTACTTAAGTTTCCTAGAAAAAGATCAAATTCTTTCAATTGGAGGGTGTATAAATGGTTCATGGGAACTTTTGGATATCTTACACAGGTTCTATGCACAAAGTATTCTTCCCTACCTTTTGCATTTCCCATCTTCTTTTGTCAATTAGAGATACGTGACAGATAGCCAAAAAGTTAACAATCTTGTTCGTGAAACACGGTCTCTCATTTTCTCTCGCTTTGTCTGACCGGTGAGAGATCATTGCGAAGTGAGAGACTGTAAAATCTTTGCACAACCCTGAAACATACTCTTCCTGAGTGCGAAATAGGGTGATCTTCGTTTCATTTCACACGCTGGCAGAGTAACAAAAGAGTATGTGAAACGACCCGTCTTTCGCACTCTAACGAATGACTGTTTTCACGATAATAAGACATACTCTTCCTGCTCCCTCCTAGCGGCCTCATCTCGTCTCTGTTGCTGCAGCTGCTGGTCACGCTCCCTTCTTCTTCTCTGCCTCTCGCGTCGTTCCCTGGAATAGAATCAGAATCAAAATCAGAATTTATCAGTAGTCGCGGGGGTATGCGCTGGCAAAGTCTTCTTCATTCGTTATTTGTTAAACTCCACCAGTTATCTCCCATAGTTCCCTTTACTTGGTCCCTCCATCTCTCCACTCTAAGGACTTCACCTCAAAGGGTTAAAGTAAGGACTCTATTATCTCTTCTTACCAAGAACGACGAAACCGCATTGACTGGAAAGGCGACGAATTGTACTCGGAACCTAGTACTAGTAGGTTCCTAGTAAACAATTCGTCGTTCTTGGTAAGAAGAGACAACCGAGAGATTGCTTTCCAAGATCGTGCAATCGTGATTGCCAAGCCAACCATAGTGCCTACTCGGGATGACAAATTAGTTGATTTCAAAACTGATTCCTCTAATTAGTACAAGTAGCCTCAAATCTAGACGCCCCATTCCATCGATAGCACCAGTCTCCGCCGAATCGTGTTATACGCAGCTTCCATATTTTCGAATTATTATTGGTAATTGCGCATTTAAACACTGCCTCCGACTGACTTCGCCTCCATAATGGCCTGGAGTGTCATCCTATCTTCTCTAATCTGCCGGTTCCTTCGGGCTTCCGCTTCGGCCTCGAGTAGCATCCTGGCGAGGGTTAATCAGTTTTTTTCAGTAATTTTCGGCTTGCTCTCCCCACTTACGATTCGCCTAGACATAGATCGTTCGAACAAGAGACCATACCTGTCATTCTCAGCGTCGATTCGCCGTTGTTCTTCACGCGCGCGCCTTTCCCTGGTAAAAGGTAAAGTTTTAACCACAATCAAGGCGATTTTACTGTCGTCCTGAGACGACAACGCCTGGTGGGGGCACACCGGTAAGGCCCCTGAAGAGTCTATTTTCCGAGTCGTTCCAACCCATAGAGGCTCGCCAGGCGAGTAGGATATGTTTCTAAACAGCCGCCATACTGCCGTTTTCTCAACAATTAATGCTCATTCGATACAAGCAAAACTGTGACAAGAAATACGCTGACCTCTCAAGCTCATAGTCCGCCATCTCCCGATTAACCCTTTCTTCCCGCTCGCGAACCGCCCTCTCCAATCGTTCGACCCTAAAATGGAAAGGCACTTCCATGTGAAGCGATTGTATAGGATGCGGCAGATCGGCAGTGAAACGTAGGTACCTTTCGTTCATGATCGCCAATTGTTCCGCAAGCTCTCTTGCTGCCTCTCGTTGGTCCCTAAAAAGAGAAGCGTCCAGGTCAAGCCGCTCGACTACGCTAACGCTTGTAAGCTAGAGATATAGAGCTGCATGAGGTGGCTAAAATCAGCTACTTCTCTAGTGTTCAAACATTCAGGAGAACCTTACCCATAGGCCACTAACATCTGCGGAACCGGCTCCACTTGTATCGCTTGCCGTCGCTCCCTCGCCTCTCGTAATTGCCTCCTAAAATACTCTTCATACAATAAGATTCGCAATATCAGTGAGTTCGCGTCAAAATTACGCCCCTGGCGGTACAGCAAGTCGATTTTATGTGTATATATAAATAGCAGTTACATCTCTGCTTCCATAGACTCCTGTAGCGCATCTGCTAGGGTCATTGGAAAGTGTTCCTCCTGTTGTTCGGGTGTTAGATCGGCCTGGAAACATCAGATGTTGCAACAATTTACGGCATTTGTGAAGGAAGAATGGATATGTTTCACAAATTCATTAAGTTTAATTCAGTAAGTCCCTGGCACGCTTCCGGTGAACTCTACAGTACCCAAATTGCGTGTGTCAAAGCTCTTTCCGTCGAGATAATCAGAAAACTAGAAGCTCAACAATTATCAAAATACCTCTTCTTCTTCGTCAGGCTCCTCCAGCTTGATAGGCCTAGAATTAATTAAATTTTATTTATTTTCAAAACATTTTTTAATATCTTACTTTAATTTGATAAACTCTGGATTATTTTTTTCTTTGGATTATTTTTGAGAGACCATTAAAATATGGCTCTAAGGGGTCAAGGTAGTTCATCAACTTACTGTGCTGGAGGAGGTGGATAGAGGTCTTCAATAATCTTCAGGGCGAAGAAGTTGGTGCTGTATTGGCTGAACGGTCCTCTGCATGTGGGGCAATACCACGAAGTGCTGAAAAAAGAAGTTTTGCATAAGAGCCCGTTCGCGTAAGACTCGGACAAGGGCTGGTACAGTCAAAAAAGGTCGATTTCCTGAAACTATGTGTTTTGGGGTTCTCGACGTCGTCATGGACGTCGTCATTTTTCATTTTGAGCCTCCGTTGGCTCCAGACGACGTCGCGTCGAAAACAGAGTTCATTTTATAGCGCTTCCCTCTGAAAAGCTAAAATTAAGTGAGTGCGGTTCCAGGCCTAAAATTTGATTGCGGTCACGACTGAATTTTTCATTTTTCATTATTTTCAAAAATAATTTTGTTACAAAATGTAACCTTTTAACCATTGAGTTGTGAGCTTAGCAACCTATACCAAAATGACCGTCATGATGCGAGGATAATAAAAATATTTTTTTGGGAATTTTTTATGACACTACTTTTGAATGTTACAAATTAAAGCGATCTCAAACCGTGGTTTTTGACCTTGTTTACTCCCTTTTCCTGCTTGGCCAGCATCCGAAGGGAAGAGAGGAGGCGAGATAGTGTGTGAAAGTGAGAGAGCGCAGAGAGGAGGAGGGTAGATCAAAGAGGTGGGAAGGGCTCGGAAGGCGTAAACAAGGGCGGTAACCTCACTTTTAGACCACTTTATTTTGTAACATTCAAAAGTAGTGTCATAAAAAATTCCCAAAAAAATATTTTTATTATCCTCGCGTCATGACGGTCATTTTGGTATCGGTTGCTAAGCTCACAACTCAATGATTAAAAAGTTACATTTTGTAACAAAATTATTTTTGAAAATAATGAAAAATGAAAAATTCAGTCGTGACCGCGATCAAATTTTAGGCCTGGAACCGCACTCACAAAATTTTAGCGCTTCATAGGGAAGCACTATAAAATGAACTCTGTTTTCGACGCGACGTCGTCTGGAGCCAAAGGAGGCTCAAAATGAAAAATGACGATGTCCACAGTCTTTACCGCCGTCGAGAACCCCAAAACACATAGTTCCAGGAAATCGACCTTTTTTGACTGTGCCAGATGCTTGAAGATTTGTCCGATTCTTACGCGAACGGGCTCATAAGATTTCTAGCTACTGTACATAAGTCGGTTATTACAATGCAGTTAAAAGAAAAAAAACAACTAGAACCCACGCATTTCCACTCGGATCCTGCTGGAGCTTCAACCCCTCGACACACTTCTCTCCGATGGTGTGACCGCAGGGTAGGGAGACGGGCTTGTGGGTGAGCGTGTCTGGACAGTGGTTCATCATGGTACGCTCTAGGGTTGGCAAAAGGAATCTTCCTGGACCGCGCGAGCGCGTCAGATAGAGAGTGGAATGAATCTCAGAATGAGAGGAAGAGAGAATGAAAGATTCAATTAAATCTTTCAAAGATTCATTTGAATCTTTGTCGATTTCTGCGTTGTTTGTCACACTCAGATTGAGATTGAAATGAATCTCGATTCAATTGAATCGATTCATTTGAATCTCTAGACCGCGCGATTCGGCGAGGAATGATTCAGATTCAATGTGGAGATTCTTTTTGCCAACCCTAGTACGCTCATAAGGACCTTTACCTCTAAGGACCTTTACTTCTGATGGCACTAGGTCGGATGAGAACATTCGAATGATAACCTACCGGATGAGCACCATATTCCGTCTATTACAAAACAATTGTTTTCTAGCCCTTATTAGGTGCTCATCCAGTATCATCCGAATGTTCTCATCCGACCTAGTGCCCTTCTGATGGGCCTCATATATAATTCATAACTTCATATGGGCTGCAGGGGTTTCGAAGTTCAAGGAATGGGTAAGGAAGTCCCCAGCTCACCAAATGGAAGAATGCAGATACTGCACTCGCAGGCCTCCGCCAACTTCCTCGGCTCCACTCTCGGAGCGGTCCACTCGTCGATGATGTCCATGAGGAGATTGAGGCGGTTCGAAAACGGGTAGCCTGAAGTTGGTTATTAAGATATGCCAGAGTATTAGAAACAACGAAGTGGTTAATGCACGCGAAGTGGGAGTGTAATAGAGGAAATTATCGGCTAATGAGATGTCCTAGAAGGAGGGAACAACAGAGGGGAAGGTCAATGCAGAGCGGTCCATTCATCGATGATATCCATGATGACGTTTAGGTGGCTGCCTCGGCCAACCTCAAATTGTAGTTACTAAGTACCCTATGGCGTTACTGGAGAGGAAAACGCGTCAAATCCATTGAAATTGTAATAGTCTAACGAGGACGGATGGAAAAGGAGGAAGTGACATGAAACACATCAATTGTTGCCTTCGAAATAGTCGAAAGGAATGGCAAGGGAGTGAAGAAAAGACAGTCAGTGCTGGACTGTAATAATTTGAATATTTATAGGGATACAAGACCCTTCACAGTACTTGAGCTGCAACTGATATTTCATAAACTTCATCAGAAAAGGAATACAAAACGGGTGTTATCATATAAATATTCCGGAGATCATAGTATACTGATGGTAAAACATAAAAATGAATGAAACGACGTATAGGGCAATTTGCAACCGTCTAAATACTGCCTAGAACTCGATTATGGAGCGTTATCAACGGGGTCTAGATAAACTGGATACGATAAGATAAGATAACGTGGAATACAAGAACATTACTGATAAGGGAAAGTGTACGATATTTGCGACGACATCTAACAAATGTCGATAATTATGACGAGTGCGACGATTCAGTAGAACAGCTTCTTAGTTCACTCGAGCCGCCTTCTTTCTCGTAGCGAGAGTAGCAGGTAGAGGATCGGCACGTTTCCTCTGAAATTACAATATTCTCTATTTCATCGAATCTTTCCTGTTGTTCAATTCAATTCAATTATTTATCATGGATAGGTAAAATGGCAATATTAGAAGTGATTGTGAACGTAGAAAAATTAGAAAAAACTGAGCAAAAAAAGGAAGCTCACCTGACTCCTTCTCAACGGATTCCCATCAGCATCTTGAGTGGGTGGTGGCTGAAATTCGACTTTGAGATTTAAACAAATTTTTAAAAAAATATTTTTAATTGCAAGAAAATCGTTACCTTGTTCCATCTCGACTGTCTCTGAGCTGCCTGTGGCTCTTCCTTCACGACAGCTCGGAGTTCTCCCTGAAAAAATGTTTCTTATAGCGATGATTTATGAAATCGAACTGTTTACTAAGGCCAATCAAGAAGCCATTGTAATGGTAATTAGTTACTACACCAGAAATTTTCCCAAATCCATTGTCCGGGTCCACCCGAGGACAGTGTTTCATACTTGTTGAGGCTACGCCTCCTGTCTCACCGAAGACTATCTCATGCATCTATTGGGTCCATGTTACAGCCATAGCCCATTTACTATCGACCACATTATAAAATTCAAAAGCAGGTCACTCAGAGATGACTTGTTACAGACTTGGGAAAACTGAACAATATTGAGCAGTACCTGTTGAGGCACCGCATCTTGAACTCTTTCCTGTCTCTGGCAGCAAACACATGGAGCCGCTACGCCAGCTTGCAACTGCAAGACGGAGAAATTATTTTTTTTTTCACAATTTAGGTTATTTTTATTCTCAATTGTAATCGTATCCCAATTGTTTCTTGCTGTCAACTGGCCAATAAATAAATCACTCACACAATCCTGCGCCGCTCCATCAATCACCCTCACACATCGGTAGTTGTGGAGTGCTTGGAGACGAATGACGGGATGGGCGAGTACGGCATCCTCGGCGATCCTGGAATGAGTTCAATTAATAAAATTCATTTTAGTGAACTTTTTTTATATTTTTTTATTATACTTCAGACTAGAGTGACGAAAACAACTTATCAAACGACTGTGGCAAGACATGAATGATCCACACGAATGATCCACAAATCCACCCAAAAGCTCGCCCGAGCCCAAAATATCACCTGTTGCCCCTACATGTTACATCTTCAAGAGATGGTGAATAAAGAATAAGGGTAAGAATAAGAATAATAAGAATGATTTCATTTCGTGAAACATATCTCAGTGACTAACAACCACTCGTTTTCGAATCTTAGACTGGGCTTCGAACTAGGCTCGTCCACATTCATAATTTTGAATGAAAGATCACCTCTCCTGGTCGAATTCATCATCTGCCTCAGGTCGTTGCACATCCACAGGCACTAGCCTGTAGACTACAGGAGGGTTTGCTGGCTGAAAATGACTGATTCAACTGGTTCTCTTGATCTTAACATTTGCCTGTGTGTAAACGCAAATGTGAATACGGCATCCATTTGTCAGAGTGTTTGACATTTGCCGATATTCGGATACTAGATGTGCTTCACAAAATATTTGCTACAAAATAATCAATAACTAACTTGCTGCTGCTGCTGTGCTGGCTGTGCCGGTTGCAACTCCGCCTGCCGCGCCTCTTCTTCTTGTCTCATTCGCTCCTCCTCCACTCCCTGTCTCGCTCGCTTCTCTTCTTCTGCTCTGGCTCTCGCCTCTTCTTCTTGTCTCATTCGCTCCTCCTCCACTCCCCGTCTCACTCGCTTGTCTTCTTCTGCTCTGGCTCTCGCCTCTTCTTCCTGTCTCAATCGTTCCTCCTCCTGTTTCAATCGTTCTTCTTCTTCCCTAACCCGTTCCTCTTCCACTCTCAATCGATTCTCTTCCTGTTTCACTCGTTCCTCTTCTCTCCCTTTCGCCTCCTTCTCCTGTCGCAATCGCTCCTCTTCTACCCTAGCCCGTTGCTCCTCTCGCCATCTCTCCACCTCCTCCTCGGTCTCCAAGTCGATGAGCACCTCGGCCTGCAAGGAGTACGGTATAGCACACCATGTATCGAGGACTGATTTTATATTGAAAGAAGCTTCATTGTGGATGGAATGAGAGGAAAAGAGTCGTGGTTTCTAGGTCTATGAAGTATGAACTCAATCTATGTCTCGGAAAGTCAGTCTATGAACTTACTTTCTGTTTCTTCGGGTGCTCGATCTGGAACATGTGACCGTCGTGGTTGGCGAGGGCACAGGAGACGCAGAGGAGGGGACGCTCGTCAACAGCCTGAAATGTGAGCATTGGAGTTATCCACGTGAGCTCGAATACGAAGAAAAGCTTTAAAAGCTTTAACTACTTTAGGCTGTTCAAATACCAAGGATAAGTTACTATACAAATACTCATAACTTTTCATTAGAAACATGCTAGCTGATTATGTTTCATGAGCTATTTGACTGTGCATGATATTATGATAAACCTTCTCATGTCCACTCCTCCCCACCAACATACAAATATTCCACCTGTGCGTATAAATATTTTTTTATTATTCTTACCAAGCACTCAATGCACCTCCCGACTTCCTTCTGTTGCTTGCACACGGTACAGGATGAGATTCTGGATATTATTCAATTCATATTTATCATTTATTCTTCGTAACTCGATTTATCGAAATCTCAACGCATGGAACCTATTTGCCAAGCTCATTTAGAGTTTGAATTGATGGCTCACGCATGAAACCGTTCCTTTTTTAAAGGAAACTTAAAAGTCATTCAATTCGTAGAGCGTTGAACTCGGTGAGATAGGGAGAGCATTTCAGATAAAAGTCGTAAATCAATCACTCACGGTTCCGGTCGAGCAGGAAGCTGAGGGAAGAAGGCATCGACGATCTTGAGGAGGCCATAGCTAACGGCGCCGGATTTATAGGGCGCCCGGCACGCGGGACAGAGCCAATTTCTGAAAGGATGATAGCTGATATGCAGGTTATAGAATTGCCGTACCATGAAACATATCGCCTATATATAGGCGCTCAACGAATTTCTTGTCCGAAGAATCTCGGGGGTTTGATCCTATTAGCGAAAAGCAATAAAGGAGAGAGGGAGACGTGATCCAATTAGGGAGAGGGAGAGGGGAGGGGAGAGGAGAATCAATTCATTCGTGGCCGTGCACGTCGCGCGGAGCGGTCGGCGCGCCCCCGAAGGGGGCAAGCCGCGGCGGAGCGCGAAGGGGTCGAGCGTAGCGAGGCCCAGCCCGCGGCAGGCGCCCCCGGAGGGCGCAGCTTCCGCAGGAAGCTAGTTCGAGTATATATTTACTCTCTCAATGTTTGACTACTTAAAACACAACAACAAAACAACAACAAAACAATAACAAAACATCTCTTACCCGTTCGCATCCGCAGGCAGCTTCTTCAGGTTCGTCACACAACAAGAACCGAAGGAATGGCCGCAGGGTAGTTGCATCGGTTTGTGGAGCTTGGTGTCTGGAATTGAGAAGCAATTGACTAATTGAATGACGCCTAAGATCCGGCCCATTCCCATCTAGGAACTAAATGGATTAATTCTCTATTTGTGGATTCATCTAAACTCGGTGGTTTGTGGAGTTTGGTGTCTGGAATTTATTCAATTATCGCCGATGCTCTAATCACTGGCCACTCCCTGCTCCTCAAACACGCGTTTTGACTGGAACGAGACTGTGCTTCATGGTGTCCGATAGGGTTGGCGCAACGCAGTCGCAAAGCGCAAATTGCGCATCGAGGTGTGAAATTTTCATCAATTGCTCAATGCGATCCATTCTGGGTACATTGCGAATCGCTTGCGTTTGTGTTAACCCTAGTATCTGAGATGACTTTGCATGATTTAAGCCGTGCTCTCTGTCGCTTTCAACGGTTCCGACTGCGAAAAAAAATTAAGCTCACCGTAGATCTTGAGGCAGATCTCGCACTCCATCTGCAGTCGCAGCTTCTCCATTGCTTCTTCTCGACTTCCCGGAGCGGGAGGGACGAGGATGACACTCATCTTAAATAGTTAATTAGTTAGTCGATTAATTAGTTCATTAATTAGCTAAATATTTAATGAGGAAAACATCAGAGCTCCCTAGAATGGAGGATCACACTCATCTTAATTAGTTGATTAATTAATTAATTAATTAATTTAAGTCACATCAAGAAATTATCAGCGCGCAATAGAATGAAGGATCACACTAATCCTAACTGATTAATTAGTTCATCAGTTAATTCGCTTATGATATTGAAGTAATGAACAACATTAGCGCGAGATTGAAGGGAGGATCACGCTCATCCTTATTAGTTAATATGAAATTAGCTAATTAATAATTCTAAATTAAAGAACAACAGCGCGCAACAGAATCGATTGCCCTTGGCGCATAGAAACACAATGATGAGTGAGAAGAAAGATGGCAATGCGATAAGGAGAGGCTATTAGTGTACTAGTAGTGAACTTTGAGAGAGCGTGGAAAAGTAGGAGAGTTTTTCCCTAATAGCCCACATATTATCACACTATTAGTAAACCCATACCAGAGAAGATGAGTGACGAGTAGGGGACCGGAGAGAGGTCGTCAAAGTAACGAGATGGGGAAGCAAGGGACGAACATGAGGTGAATCTCAAGGAACACGCAAATGGCAGTGCTAAACAACCACGATTAGATCACTAAAAAGCTATCCTCGCTAGCAAACATTGCACGGAAGGTCAAGGAACGGAGTGCGTCAACAAACAAACAACACTAGCAAACAACACCGATTGATCAATTATTTGCGCGCAAAGAGTGCAACGGGTAACTCACTCCAAGGAACATTGATACCTCTATTCTTCCCCTGGATATACGGTTGAGTTTCACGCATTCCCGAACTGCGATTACATATGGCAAACGGGTGGAGGGAAAATGGTCACTCGAGGTAGAGAGAAATGGGATTCTAAGAGAAAAGAGCGGTAAATGTGAGGAAAAGCGCAAGGGAGTTTGGAACAAAGAGCCCATTGCAGCATCGATTGACACTGGCCGGCTAGAAACGAGCGCACGAGCGAGGAAAGATAGTGTAAGGCAAAACCGTTTGCGGCGCCCCCCTTGCCACTAAAAATGGTGGAAAAGAGTGCCAAATGGGTGCGTTTTTGTTTGGATAAGGCTTTCATAAACAGATAATGAACCGCCCGGCAGCATCGATTGATTCGGGCTGCTATAAACGCGCGCGCTCTCGCCTCGATAGCGATCAGTGCCAGCCGACTTTCTCACTACGAGGGTAGTTGCGCTAAACACAGGAACGGCCAAACTTAGTCGAGGCTATGTGATGTCAAGTATGACCGCGTTTGATTAAAAACAGAGTGATAGTAAAGAGAGGAGTAATACAACGTTTGTAATGGCGCCAAAACCGGGCAATCAGAAAATTAACAAGGTCCCGGTCCTGATTTACTCTTTCACGGTTACGGTTCAAATTACGGCTTCGGCACTGATTTACTGTTTTACGGTTCTGTTTTTGTTTTCTTTCTCCATCATTTCTTCCGTTTTTCGATTACTATTGTTCAGTACATAAAAGATACTTTTTGAGAAAGTGAAAAGTTTTCTTCGTAACGTTGGCAAAGTAGGAAAAATCGATCCGGTCCAAAACTGGTGTGCAGGTAGTACTCACCGAGTGTAGCCCACCTACAACTTTTAGGATCACGTGGATCACTTTTGGTTGAGCGGTGATGTATGTTTCAGTGAAACATAACTCAGCCGACTTTGCGATTTCGCAATAGTTTCCAACCAGCATGGGTGCATTAAATGCGCAAAATTTAGGTAATCATTCTCCCCAAGTTCCATCCCGAATGCTTTCAAACTCGACGATTCAGTCATACAGCTCGTCGGGGAGTTATGAAAGATACCTTTTTTATTTCATAAATTGAAAGATAAACTATCTATCTTGCTTCCATGGAAATATGAACGAAATTTAAAAATACACATTTAGCCAATTTTAGCCAAGAACGCGAATAATTCAAATAAAGTCAGTTCTTGATAAGTAAAAGTACCGTTTCTCTCAAGGCG
>LS490817.1:0-16106 GCA_900490845.1 Pristionchus japonicus | reverse complement strand
ATACGGTACTTTTACCTATCAAGAACTGACTTTATTTGAAATTATTCGCGTTCTTTGCTAAAATTGGCTAAATGTGTATTTTTAAATTTCGTTCATATTTCCATGGAAGCAAGATAGATAGTTTATCTTTCAATTTATGAAATAAAAAAGGTATCTTTCATAACTCCCCGACGAGCTGTAAGACTGAATAGGAGAAAAATGTGTTTTTCTCGTCGAGTTTGAAAGCATTCGGGATGGAACTTGGGGTGAATGATCACCTGAATTTTGCGCAATTAATGCACCCATGCTGGTTTGAAACTATTGCGAAATCGTAAAGTCGGCTGAGTTATGTTTCACTGAAACATACATCGCCGCTCAACCAAAAGGGACCCAGGTGATTCCACAAGTTGTGGGTGGGCTACACTCGGTGAGAACTACCTGCACACCAGTTTTGGACCGGATCGATTTTTCCTACTTTGCCAAGAATATTTTCACTTTCTGAAAAAGTGTCTTATAAACATTCATCAAATTCCATTGAACATGTGTGTCATCACGACATGAGAACATACGGAAAGCCTACCAGCGAACATTGAGGGAATAACAAAACTGGCAAAGACTGTAAATAATCATCGGGCTCTTAAAAGGTTTCAACTCCGTAGCATGGTAATTGTGAAAAGAATAGAATAATTACATAAAAACAAAGAAGATTCGTCTATTCGAGACTGGGTCGCAAAATACAGCTAGGGCACGTGGCATGAAGGATAGATACAGGTATATTTCCAATTCAAAGGGGATTATATCACGCCTGTCACGAGAGAATCGAGCTAAATTTCCAATTCTTGGGAATAGAGCTAAAATCGAGAAATGAGTTAGCACCGGTTTTGGGCACCTCTAAGCATGCCCTAGCAGCCCCCAAAGTCCCATTGTGCTGGGATCATTCTGGGGCTCCATGCACCGGGTCGTTTCCATGGATCCCCAACTTTGATCGCGATTATCTCGCTTCTGGTGCATTTTTATGGAAAATTCTTCTAAGTAGGACCCCCGCTTATTTTCCAAGCTCTATCAATCAGAACAAACTACAGGTCAAAAAAGTGCCTCTGAACAGCGATACACTTAAGGAGGCATAACTCAAAAGTGTAGGAAAAGACGCGGCTAATTTTCAAATATGTTGTAAAGCTCGGCGAGCTTTATCGAATGAGTAGCTGACGCAAATTTTGGAATAATCCTACGGTATACATCACCCCTCCGAAGAAATATCGATCATTTGAAATTATTTTATCGCATTCATTTTGCACCGCGCGCCTCAGATTGCGCGGGGTGGAATGAAACACATTTCATTCTCCCACCTTTGCTCTCGATTTCATTCGTATGTTTCATTCGACCCAGCGCAAATCGAGGCGCGCGGTGCAAAATGAGTGCGTTCAAATACTTCAAATGATCGTGATTCCTTCGAAGGGGTGATGTATACCGTAGGATTATTCAAAAAAATTCGTCAGCCACTCATTCGATAGAGCTCGCCGAGCTTAACAACATATCTGAAAATTAGCCGCGTCTTTTCCTACACTTTTGAGTTATGCCTCCTTAAGTGTACCGCTGTTCAGATGCACTTTTCTGACCTCTAGTTTTTTTCTGATCGATAGAGCTAGGAAAATAAGCGGGGGTCCTACTTAGAAGAATTTTCCATAAAAATACACCAGAAGCGAGATAATCGTGATCAAAGTTGGGGATTCATGGAAACGACTAGGTGCATGGAGCCCCAGAATGATCCCAGCACAATGGGACTTTGGGGGCTGCTAGGGCATGCGTAGAGGTGCCCAAAACCGGTGCTAACTCATTTCTCGATTTTAGCTCCATTCCCATGGTCAGCTCGAGTCTCTCGTGACAGGCGTGATATACAGTCGTGATATATATAGGCGTGATATACAGTCGGAACTAGGTAGAATGTAAACCTTCGTATGATAACTGTTTGGATGAGAACTATTTGCATATTCCGTCTATTACATAACTCTTGTCTCTCGCTTTCATTAGTTTTCTTATCCAGTCGGTTCTCATACGACGGTTCACATCAGGCCTAATTCCGGTCTCGCTTCGCGGTCTCTACTCTCCTTCTTCATTCTCAGTCCATTCGACTGCTCTTCTCCGCGCAGTCGGTATCTGCATTCGAAGGAGCAGCGCGCTTCTTCTGAAAAGCAGCTCGATGGAAATAGTTGCACTTGTGGAGTTCCCCGGAAGAGGCTCTACCAACCATCCTTCCCCGATCACCACCTCTGCATTAGGCAAGCTAACTTAAAGAATGCGTGAAGCATATCCAATTTTCCGAGAACTCCACAAGGGCCGAGACAAAACTCTTTCTCGGATAATGATTAGGTTCGTCATTGCCATACACAGCGTTCTGGACCCCGTTGTTATCTCCAGGGAATGAGCTTCCTCTCACTCATCCTTGCAATTCGATACGTTGCACTTACCGGACTTCTCCTCTGCGGGACGACTTCGGCTCGCTCATTCACTGCTTGTCCAACTATGTTCTGCTGATGTGGGTTTTCACCGTTGTCGATCACTGGCTAAAAGAAGATTGAGACTCGAAAGGAAGGAAAGCAACATTTGTGCTGCATTCAGCATCTTTCAAGAGACAGAATTTATAGAAAATGTCTCGCCATGACCACTAGTTTGTTCTCATTGTAGAATGCTCACCGCTTCAACGACTGCCTCCGTTCGCTTGTTCATTTTTATCGTCAGCTCTCGTAGAGCATCCATCTCTCGAAACAAGTGCCGCACCGGTTCTTCATTGAGCATTTCCTGGAATTTTCAATAAACAGAGTTAATTAACTTAAAATGGGTTTACGACGCTTGGAGCATTACAAAATTAGAGTGCTGCACACTACACACGAATACTCCGGAAAATGAGAGAAGCTTTCGACGTAAATTCGAAGAACGAAGAATTACTTCGAACCAGTGCGAACGGTTCCGAAGACTTTGAATCGAGATCGGCAACCTTACAGGACACGAAAACCGCCACACAAACCTGCCCAAAAGCTCGCTCCACCCTACTACCTGATGCTCCTACATTCCATTATCTCAAAGAATTAGTAAATGAAAGTATAAGTCTAAGTATAAGGACCTTCCGATCCGGTGGTGTGACGATCTTCCAATCAGGCACTCTCCTTCTGTACACACAGCAGAGGCAGGGAGCGTGGGGTCTGCCCTGCCACTGCAAGGTTCCCATTTACGAGTTTGAGGCACTGCAGGTTTAGGTTAAAGTTAAGAAGTACCCAAGTTCTGAAGTTGTGCAATATTGTTAGCAGATTATTCATCGAAGAAAATATGCTCCAATTTTTCTTTCTATTCATTGTAATTTATTCATTTTTGCATGAAATCGCATCGCATCGAATCGCTCGCATCGCGAAATCGCAAGAGAAGACAAGGACGCCCAGCCAAGAGATGGAGAGATGATTTCGTCAAAGCAGCCGGCCCTCAATTCATGCAAATCGCAAGACACGATCGAGCTCAATGGAGAACTCTCATGGCAACCCAGCTTCGTAATACCCACTGAATCAGCTGATAAAGTTTTTTTAAATGTAAAAATGTAAAAAAATGTGCATGAAATACTCACGCAGTCCACTCCGTCTTTGTCCTTGAGTACCACCAAACACGTGAAGCGGGAATACAGCGCAATGCGAGCGTTGATCGTTACAGTCGCAAGTTTTCTGCAATTTAGGAGCTATTCCAGATTATGATCACCAAAAAGAATAATTTGAGTGCGCTACTCCACTGGAATGTGAGAGCAAGAATTGGTTTCGAATCGTGCATGAAAGAGCTAAGTTGCTACTTGTCTCGCGACAAGACACTGTCAAACGATTGTACATTCCATAGACTGACCTAGTCCAATAAGATGCTGGACCAAAGGCCATGCTAGCCCTGTACTTCATGGATATAGACTTCAATGAGTCTTATGCGCTAGATATGCAAAAGGTTTACTTAGTGAACTAGGCCTCGAGCCAAGTCCTTACTTTGGTACGAAAAAACGCAGCAGTGCCTTAACGGTGCTGATGTAGGGCTGCATTTTTTCCACTACTTCTGTGTGGGACAATTGCGCTGCCTGCAAATAACATCAACTATTGCTCATGTACTCAAACATTCTCGAACCAGAAAACCACCTAAATTTTTTGGAATTTCTCTTCGAATGCGGAAGATTTCACCCAAGAGGACTTTCGCTCACCTGAGTTCCAGTAGCTTCCGCGTATTTGACTAGGACTCGTTCAATTTTCATCGCATACTCCTCATCCTTGGCCTGAATTGATCATCAAATAGCACGCGGTTTCCGTCCCTGATCTCGTTTATTGTGTTCTGTTTTGGAGTCGACGTTCCCAAATTTCCCGTATATGTTCTATCGCCTGTGTGAGCTGGAGGCAAAGTGCGTTTGGGGTTCACACATTCTCTCGCCTCCGGTGAGAGAGCATGGGAAATGAAGAGACGGCGATGCGTTTATCGAACTCTAGGCACCACATTGTTAAATTGTTACGAGAGTAATACGTCGCCAAAAAAACTAAGCCGTGCGCTTTTTATGGCATTTTGTTACGTGCGAAACGATAAATAACTTTTCGTAAAAATGCAATATGACTGCTAACCTGCCATTGGGCTATCACGCGCTGCCTCGAGGTCAGGTAAACAGGCGGCGGGGGCGGCGCAGGCAGCGCACGATACATCTCCACGACCTGCAATAGGGCGTAGATTTCGAAATACGGGTAATCGTCTCTTCATTTCACACACTCTCTCGCCTCTCTGACCGGTGAGAGAGTGTGCAGAACGAGGAGAGACAACTCGTGCTTTCTAAGACCTTTAATAGGGCGTAATTGACCGAGCCCGTCTGCCAGAGCGCACGGCACGTGGGGCACAACCAGCAACCGCTGGAAAGTCAGATGTAAACGGTGATGCGCGTTTAGAAACCCTCGAAATTTGTGATTATGTTAGGGGCACGTAAGGAACGTGGGAAACGAATGGAGAATAAACGCGAGAATTACACGATAAAGAAGCTAAAAGATCACAAACCTGATTGGATCCGGATCGAGTCTTGTCTGAAGGTCAATCACGCAACTCTCGCCGATTGTGTGCCCGCAAGGGAGAGAGAATGGCTTGTGTTCGGAGGAATCTGAAAAATGGACGTTGTAAAGTGACGAATTCATCAAAAAGGTCGTGTAAACGTATTGAACTTGATTGTCCAAGCGAATCTCACTAGAAATATATAAGATATAATTAATTAATGAACAACGAGTAGCTTGTCTGTCCTCCCTTGTCCTCCGAAGGCGCCTGCCGCGGGCTGGGCCTCGCTACGCTCGCCACCTCTAATCCAATCTACGTCCTTGACTCTGTCGCCAAGATAATAGTCCCTCTATTATAGGCGATCACTCACCGTAAACCATGGCGCAGATATCGCACTCGAGCCTGTCCCTGAGCTGCTCAATCACAGTCTCGAGGCTCACTGATACAGCTTCTAGGCTCCCAGGAGCAGCGGGGACGGGCGCCTCACTCATCACCCGAAATGTTATCAGTTATATACGGATAAAAACACAATTGCAAAGATGAAAAAGTGCTGAAGAAGAAAATCACAAGCACTTCATTGCAGAATCGTAGCAACTGCTCAGGCACAAAACGATGGCAAGTGTAAGAAGTGAATTCTTTCTGGAAATCAGTGTCAACGGGCTCAATTCTACTCGCAATACGTGCGCTTAAACGTGAAAAAGGCGCTTGGTGCCTGGCACTAACCGTCTAAAGACGCAAGCGCGACAAAGTTTAGCGCCAGCGGTGATTTTCTCACTAGATACGTATGTAATTGAGCGACTCCTACACTCTAAATACAGGAAAGGTTGCTGCGGTCAAATTCGAACCTTAGCTTTGGGGAGCAACTTGGCGAAGATGTGGAAAGATGAGTGTTAGATGATGGGAAGATGAGAAAGAAACACTATTTTACGGCCATGCTGCAGAATCTGGTTCTTTTTGTTGTTTTTCGCTTTCCTTCCTTCTTCGTTTATCGATGACTTCTGTCACAAAAACGTTCATCAACAGGCATCGAAAGTGAATACAACATAGCTTGGGTAAATACTGTTTTAAAGAATATGAAAACTGGGCCATGAAGGAAAAATTCGAAGAATCATCGAGCGAATCATCAGAAAAAAAACAATCATCAGATAATTTTTAAACACGGGAGATAAGAGATTATTGTATCTCGGATAAAACAGGTGAAATTGGAAAAGGAAGACTTTGTGTAGCAAATTAAGCAATTGGTCTACGGACATTGTTGAATTTGTCTAGAACGGAATACGAAGGTTGATTCAGATATTAGGCAGAGTTAATAGAGTGTTCGAACGACAATTGGTGCTATCGCCTTCTCATTACTTGCCCGAGCGATCCGTCGTCTTTGTGAGTGCAGGAGCAGTGCGTTTTCTCTGCAAATACAATATCGTGCTATCAGAAAAGCACGCCTTGTTCACAAATTAACAAATTGTGACTTAGGCTCACAACTATGGATACTTCATTACCTGGCTCCTATGAGGCGGGAGCGAGAATCACAATAAAATTATTGAAAAGCCAATGGGCAAACGGGTCTCACCACGAACTTCGCAATCCTGAATGCAGTGACATTACCTGGCTTCTCCTCAGTGGAACGGGTGCTGACTGCTCGTTTATTGCTCCCGCAGCAGCAATGGTCTGCACAGGCGGATTTGCAACAATCACGCGCTTAAATGTATTTGGTTTTTGATCTAGGTATCATATCACAGATTTATGTAGCTCTATTACAGATTTTTAGTTCTAGGTATGTAGCTCTATTTGGTTTAGATCTAATTAAGTAGCACCATTCCAAGATGACAGTTTTTGCCTCTCAAACGGTCTTTTAAGTTCATGGGTGAAAAATAGAGGCTGTGACTTACCAGCTGCGGTACAAGTTGTGGATATTGTGAAATAAGCGCGGCAACAATCCTCGCTTTGTGCTGTGCATCCTCTCTTTTCAATGCTTCAGCGCGTCGAGCTCTGAAGTTTAGTAATCAATCACTCAGTTATTTTCCTTGGATAGGCAATATGACAATATTACAGCCAATAGTTCTATCCCGGCCACTTTTTTGAGTTTAGCAGATCACCATGCTAGTCCAGGTTAAGCAACTCAATTGCCCAGACAAAGCTCATCATGTCATAAAGAGGTATGGCAAGAGCCACTAACCTCTCCGCGTCAATCAGGGCTTGTTGCTCCTCTGCAACTCTTCTTTTGGCTTCAGCGTTACGTTGAGCGTGTAGCCGATCGCGCTCCGCCCTTCTCTCACGTCGGAGCCTGCATACAAATATGCTACAATTTCAGCGATTTTACAGTCGTACGACAACGGTAGGCTGAACCCACTAGTAAGACAAACTGCTAGCCTTGTCGAACCCTGCACTTCAGTGTTGTTTCCCTAAATCATTCCAAAAAACATGATCCGAGTGTATGGTAGGGTTACATGTTCAGCAACGTAATTTCCGATATATTAAGTGCTGTTTTTTTCTTTTCATGCACTTGTTTTCCATGGTCAACTATTCGGTGAAACACAACATGAAGAGTATGAAGAGTAACGAACCGCTCCGCCTCCTCCTGAGCTTTCTTCTTCTTTAAACTCGCAATGGTCTCCAGTCTCTTCCTGAAATTATATGCTGATAGCATACAACCCTCTTTTAGGAACAGTCGAACAAAATTGTGATGAAGTTACTGTTACGTTTCAGAACAAGAGGAGTTTCATAACATCAAGAGACGATGTGTTATTAGGTTCTGGAAAAAGACGGGCGGTAAGAGATCAAACGAACTAACGGAGGCGGTGGATTGAGCGCGTGATATGCTTCCACAACCTTCATCAGACTATAGTTGATGGTTTCCGTCTTGTATGGACCACGGCAGGCAGGGCACAGCCAGCACTTGCTAAAATTTATTAAATTTGAATTTATTTAGCACTAATTAACTGAATTGTTGAGCTAATTAGACAATACCTAATTGGATCCGGTGCAAATTTCTTCTTCAGCTTTTCCACGCAATCAGCTCCGAATGAGTGTCCGCAAGGGAGCGAGATGGGCTTGTGTTGGGTTGTGTCTGGAAAGACACTTCTTGAAAATCTGATCACTTCTTGGAAGTTTAATCCCCTTTTTTTTATTTCCCACCTTTATTCACCATCCGATTGGTAGTTTTTGGCCAAATTTCCAAAAAAAAGTTCTGAGACCAGAGCTCAGACCTTAGCCGACTTAGCCGAGCTCAGAACTCAGAATGATTCATTCCGAATTACATAATTGATTAGCATCGATCCTTAGACAATGTCGGATAGAGGATTGTAAGTGCTCACCATACACTTTGTAGCAGATGTCGCACTCGAGCTCGGGTCTGAGCTTCACGAGGGCTTCATCTCGGCTTCCCGGAACCGGAAGAGCTAGCGTGCTCATAGCTCTTAATTGATCAATAATTACGGGTCAAATCTTTGCATTAGAGTTAAATCATACGAGTGGTTGAGAACGAAAGCTCGATAAGGTAACGACAGTGAAACAAGGAAAAATGGGTTGATTCAAATGAGATACAAGGGTCTCAGCTGAACGCTCTTAGTTGATTAACAATTGAACAATCACGCATTTGCATCAACCAAGGGTAGAATCGATTGCATGGAGCGTTTATCAATGGGTCGGAATTGAGGGAATGGGAGGCGATCGATAAGGAAACGCGAGTCGAATAAAACACAACTTGAAGTGCGCGAGGGAAAGTAAGGGCATGTTGTGACAGATTCGCATGCTGTCGCCCGGGCAACGCAAGCTAAGTACAACTGGATGCACAACTAGAAGTGACTGAAGTGAGTAAGAAAGAGAATGAGAATAAAAGGACCACTGGGCCTCTTTGTGATTCGAGTAGGCTAGCATAAACACAGAAACCGCGGCGCGCAGCATCGATCGATCTGACAGTCTAAAGAGGCGAGAGAGGCGATAAATCTACGGTCACTCACTTTTCCATGCTCTCTCGTCTCTCTGGCCGGTGAGAGAGAGTATGTGAAATGAGAGGAGACATTAAAATTTTCGTAAAACTCTACTAGAGAGACGAGCGCGAATCGTCTGACAAGGGGGAAAGAGGGGGCGAGATAGACATAGAAGTGACACATTTTCACACTACGCGAGAACTATGCGGACCCATCCGTGATAAACGCAGAAGTGCTGCCCCATTGAGGAATCGGAAGTTTCAATAGGAACAAAATCTTACCAAAGATATAAACATGATCTTACCAAATATTTAGTCGTTATTACTCCATTGGAACAGACAGACCGATAGTATTGGCGTTGATTCGCTGCTTGAGCCACTTTTGAGACAAAAGACGAATGATGCGTGTTCTATGCAAAAGAACTAGGCTACAAAATATTTGATAATTCATTTTTACTTCATTGAAGTCTATTGGAACCGTCAGAAGGTGAGGATCGGCGTTGATTCACAACTTGCGCATCTTTTGTATCACTTTTGATACAAAAGACGAAGAATGCGTGTTCTATGCAGAAGAACTAGGCTACAAAATATTTGATAATTCATTTTTACTTCATTGGAGTCTATTGGAACCGTCAGACCGAGAGCATCGGCGTTGATTCACAATTTGCGCATCTTTTGTATCACTTTTGATACAAAAGACGGAGAATGTGTGTTATGTGTAGAAGAATTATGCTTCAAACTCTTTGATAATTCATTATTACACCATTGGAGCGTACTGGAACCGTCATAATCAAAACTGAACAATGAAGCAAAGAAATTATAGAATCATCTAACGAATCATCGGAATTCTAGAAGTCATCGGAGAAATTATAGAATCATCAAGAGATTGTTTAATCACGAGAGATAAGAGCTTTGGGTATCGCAGATATTGCAAGAATATTTGAGAAGGAGAATACAAGAAATAGATGTTGCAATTGGCGTATGGAGAACGTTGAACTTAGAAAGGACTGCAAAGATTGTTTCAAATGTTAAGGTGGATAGCTGAGGTGCTAATAAGAGTATCTGTCCAATCATTTGCTCTTCTTCGTGGCTTTAGGAACAGCAGTCGTGGGAGCTGCACGCTTCCTCTGCAAATGTAATCATGAGCGATTTAGAAGAGCCTTTTTTTATAAATTACCCAATAGTGACGAAGATTCATTCACAACGATCAACATTCCATTACCTGACTTCTCCTCAATGTATTGGGTTCTGCTTGCTCTTTTACAGCTCCCGCAACAGCAATGCTCTGCACTGGCGGAGTTGCAGCGTTGGCAATCTCGAATGTATTTGGGGTAGATCTAGCTATGTTGCATCTTTCAAATTCACTTCTTTCGGCACTTCTGTACTGTTAGCCCCGCCCCTACAATGATTCCTCACTCAGAGCAGCCCACAAAGAGAGAGGGTAAAAGCTAACAAGTACAGAAGTACCTCAAGTTCATGGATGAAACATAGAGGTTGGAGCTTACCAGTAGTGAATCCATAATCGCGCCAACAATCCTTGCTTTGCCCTGTGCCTCCTCTCTCTTCAAAACATCAGCCCGTCGAACTCTGAAATCCAGCAAATCTATCAAGCAATAATTCATCCTGCGATATGGCATAAAGTAGGTCCGACGAATAGATTTGGCCGTACGGACTGAATTGGCCTTTAAATATAGTTACTGGCCTAGCAGTGGGCTCCCGTAGGACACAAGTGCCTTGAGTACGGGGATACCTTTACCTTTTATGGCATTATGAGAATATTATAGTCCCAATGTGCAACAATATTTAATTTTAGCAGATCACCGTACTAGCCCAGCAACTTTATTGCCTAGAGAAAGTCCTGCCATAAAGAGGTGTAGAAAGAACCACTGACATCTCCGCATCTATCAGTGTTTGCTGCTCCCTTTCGATTCTTCTTCTCTCTTCAGCGTTGCGTTCGGCGTGTAGTCGATCCCTTTCCTCGCGTCGCACCCTGGAGTCCGATATTTCGAAAAGTTCAAGGATCAGTTAGAGTTTTATCTCAATCAAAAATCTATTCTGTAATGAAGAAAGTATCAACCTCTCCGCCTCTACCAGGGCTGCGTTTCGCTCCGCAAGTCGTTTATCGCGCTCCGCCCTTCTCATCAAGGCAGCCTCGCGTCGCACTCTGAAGTTCAAAAAAAGGGAGATATTCGAGAAGTATTAGATGGTGGAACCGTGTAACTCCTACTAAGATACCGAATGTCAGGAGCAAGTCAAACCTCTCACCCATAATTTTTTTTCGATTTATCAGCCCTGGAATAGGAACCATCCAGTCGGAAATGTGTGCCCGTCTTTCCAAGAATCAACCGTTGGGTGAAACACATCGCTAAAAGTAACCCAAGTGCTTGCTCGCTTCAGCAGTTACATCGTTTTAGCAGCTCGTTCATGAAGCAACTGTAGAATAACACACTAACCGCTCCGCCTCTTCCAACTCTTTCTGCTCTTGTTCGATTCTCCTTCTCTCTTCAGCGTTACGTTCGGCGTGTAGTCGATCCCTTTCCTCGCGTCGCACCCTGGAGTTCAATAATTCGAAAAACTCAAGGAACAGTTAGTGCCTTTGCAGGTCAGAACTAGGCCGGAACTTGAGCTAGGGAACCGGCTTTTTTCAAGCTTATTTTTTAGTCAAAAGTCTAATAGAGAAAGTAGTAACCTCTCCGCCTCAATCAGGTCTGCGTTACGTTCCGCGAATCGTTTATCGCGTTCCGCCTTTCTCTTCAAGGCAGCTTCGCGTCGAACCCTGCAGTACATATTTTGAAAAGTTCGAGAAGCAGTTAGAGGTTATTCAAAGACCGGACATATCTAACGTTCACTATGATCAATGGGCTCATCGTCTTTGTTTGTGAAAACCCCTAAGTAGTATGCTTGCGAAATAAGTTACACCCTTCTTTTCAAGGCAGCCTCGCGTCGCACCCTGTATTACAGCGTTGCTTTCCTCAGTTATTACGACACGGGAAAAGGTTGAACCGATTTCGAGACGATTATAATTATTTCTCTGAATGTTCGCAAACGGAACTTATATACAATACCCAACTGATCGGCAAAAAGCATTTCGATGAGTAACTAACCGCTCCGCCTCTTCCTGGGCTTTCTTCTTCTTTTCGGCCGCTAGTCGCACCCTCTCAATGGCCTCTAGTCTCTTCCTGAAATGATGCAGAGATTGATGTTACAACGTAATGCGATTCTGCTGTCGTCAAGACAAAAGCGTTGAGGCAAAAGTGTGAACGTTTGCACTCCTGTTTATTGGTCTAACTAGATTACGATTTACGATTGTAACACATTTTTCAAGAGGTCAGGGTCTGAGAGCTCTGATATGCATGGCATTTCAAGCGGTTTTCCTTGACTGGAAGTGTAGAATAAGAGGTCAAACTAGAAGAAAATGGGCAATCGCATACCGCTCCTTCTCAGCCTGCTTTCTCTCCTTCGCTTCGCGCTTCTCTTTATGCGGTGCATCTAGGACGAGATATGCTTCGACCACCTTCATCAGGCTGTAGTTGACGGTACCCAACTTGAAAGGCCCTCTGCAGGTAGGGCACATCCAGCACTGACTTCAAAGTACGTTTGATTACGTTAATTGAAGCTGAAGAGAAGAGATGAACTTATTCCATCCTGAAACCCATCTGCGCTTTTAAAGCGACGCTGATAAATATTGCATTGTAAAAGCTGGAGTTTGCAATACGGGGCCGGGTAACTCGGACCCGGTCGGGTAGGAGTGAAGAATGCGAGTTACCCGAGATAATTGAGAATGAAAATATAGTTGGAATTTGCGTTATCCCGGGTAATTCACTCTGCTCGCGGGTACCCGATGTCCCGGGTAGTGTTACATTTCAAACTCTAGTAAAAGCTGAACCAACCTGATCGGATCGGGGACGGTTCTGATCTTCAACTTTGCCACACATTCTGAGCCGAACGAGTGACCGCACGGTAGCGATACGGGCTGGTGCTGCTGTGTGTCTGCGAGAGAACAACTTTTTTACTCTTTATTCTTTATTCACCAACGCGTTTAATAAGGGGAGTGACAGTGAATGTGCAACAGATGGTATTAGAGCTCAGGCGAGCTGTTGGGAAAGGTTTTTACTAACTAGTAGCCAACTATGATTCATCCCATACGTCAAATATGTTCCGCATTAGATTGGTCGGTCTTTGGGAAGTCTAAACAGTACCAAAGGTACATCCGCAGCCGTTGATTCACAGAAGCGGAACGCAAACTTTCCTAACAATTAACGACAGGAAGTGCTCACCATACAAATCGTAGCAAATCTCGCATTGGAGCACTGGTCTGAGCTGCAGGAGAGCCTCTTCATGGCTCCCTGGCGCTGGAGGAGCCGCACTCATGACCCTTAATTAGTAATTAGTTCGAATATTATAAAAAAAGATACTAGGGTAGAATCGACGACATAGAGCCAGATTGGAGTTGGAAAAATGGAAAAGATTAGATAACGACAGGGAATCAAGAAAGAAGGTGTTGATTCAAATGAAATACAAGCTGATTGAACATTCACAGGTCAATTCTTTGCTTTAGAGTTGAATCGTTCGAGTGATTGAGAAGGTAAGCGCGACAAGATACAAGGGACTTCAGCTGCGCGAGTGCCTCTTCACAGCTATTTGCTGCTGGAGGAGGCGAACTCATGGCCTGAATTTGCTCTATAGGTTGCAAATCAATAGCACAGAGGTCGAACAATTGGCCTCTCTGTCTCTCTCTCTTATCAATACTCGGCATACGTAGTGAACAGTGATAAGAAAACCACGGAGACAAGTGCGCGGGAGGAGCTTGGACAAATTGTAACAGATTCCTGTAGCGGTCTCCCAGGCAGCGCAAGCTGAAGACGATGGACAAACCGAAATGATAGATACAGAGACAATAAACGTCTTCTGTCCGCAGGTTAACCCTACAGACGCTCATTCTGATTGGATTGTGCTAGCATAAACACAGAAACCGCGCCTCGGAGAGTCGATCGATCTGACTGCCAGGAGAGCGATGTGTCTGGCAAGGGAGACATAGAAGTGACACAGTCCACTTTCACACTACGCGGGCGCTTTACGCACTGTAATAAACCTAGAAGTCCTGCTCTATTGAGGTAAAAGAAGTCGCAATAAGCACAGAATCATACCAAACAAAACTTACAACCGAAACGTTCTTACTCCATTGGTGCTTCTGGAATCGTCAGGCCGACAGTATTGCCGTTGATTCATATTTTGTATCACTTTTGATACAAAAGACGAAGAATGCGCGTTCTATGCAGAAGGAGGTTGCTACAAACTCTTTGATAATCCATTATCACTCCATTGGAGCGAACTAGAACCGACAGACCGGCAGTATTGGCGTTGATTCACAACTTGATCATCTTTTGTATCACTTTTGATACAAAAGACGAAGAATGCGCGTTCTATGCAGAAGGAGGTTGCTACAAACTCTTTGATAATCCATTATCACTAAATTGGAGCCCACTAGAACCGACAGACCGGCAGTATTGGCGTTGATTCACAACTTGATCATCTTTTGTATCACTTTTGATACAAAAGACGAAGAATGCGCGTTCTATGCAGAAGGAGGTTGCTACAAACTCTTTGATAATCCATTATCACTAAATTGGAGCCCACTAGAACCGACAGACCGGCAGTATTGGCGTTGACTCACTTTTTGAGCATTTGATCACCAAAATCGCAAATTATGCTTTATCTGCGCTCTTATTGCGCCTACGAACAGACAGAAACGAACGGTAAAGTTTGAGTGAATACGGTAATCTGGGGTTACGGTATCTTCGGATACGGTAGTCATTGAGCTACGGTAGGCTCAGAGGATCGTGCAGTCCAGCCAGGGACTCGCATCATGGGGGGAGGTCTCTTCTTCAGTCCAATTCTCTTTCACAGTCTGTTCCTTTTTCGCAGTCTGTTCCTTTTCTTCCGTCTGTTCCTTTTCCTCAGTTTCTTCCTTTGTTTCAGTCTCTTCCTTTTCCTCAGTCTCTTCCTTTGTCTCCGTATCTTCCTTTGTCTCTTCCTTCTTCTCTTCGGATCCGTCACCTCTCTTCACCCTCTTCTTCTCAACCATGGACACTGCTTGCAAGTGCTGAAATTTTTTTTTTTAATTTTATTAGTTTGCGATCGTCAGACGACTCATTTTGTGATAGGAATGAGAGTACTGTAAATAACCGATCTGGATACTGTAACTCACCAGTTTCATCGACGAGAGGATGCGCGAGAGGTTGCGAGAGACGGGGACTGACTGAGTGGCAGGAGTCACCTGAAGGGTTACGGTAGTAGTATCGATTAAGAACTTCATATCCTGTGCCTGTCAGAAATCGATAACCTCTCCGATTACAGTGTCCTACCGTACTCACCAACTTGCGCACGAATTCATCCACAGTACGAAGGCCGCTCAGATGCACCTGCAAGAGTGCACTGTAGCTTGAAACAATCGATTGCGTAAGTATACAGTATCAAGGACTACTGTAAGGACTACTCGATCGCCAACTGACCATATCCGCGAGCACTCCAATGGCGACTCGCTTCGCGACGGGAAAGTAGCCGTACGGCGCCTCCCAGATGAAGTCGAGTAGATGGAGGAGAGAGGTCATCGAGGAGGAGGATGGGTTGCGAGTCTGGAGGAATTTTAGCTTAGGTCAACGATCAAAGATCAACTTTCTGGACCAAAGATCAAAGATCAACTGAACTGTTCAAAGATCAAAGATCCACTTACGTCCAGAGCGAGAGCCTTGCGACAGATCTTGAGTTCCCAGTTCGGCACGATGAACGACTTGAATTGGTTAGGCGGACCGCGAGGGTACTCCTGCAACTGATACGGTAGCAAAGAAGAGTACGGTAACCATCTACCGTATCCCTCCATTCATCGGTATTGACGTCATAGTGGGAAAGAAAATCAGCGCAGTTCCCTACCATGTCTTACCCCTCCCGTTACCGTACAGTACCCCCACCGTACTCACCCCGAAGGTCTTGCACAGATCGGCTACAATTCGCTCGATGCCATCTACCGTAGTTCAACCTTATACCACTATTGATCAACAGTGTTCAAGCTATCGTACCCTACAGTACTTACTCCCTACGCTTACAGTACACCACCGTACTCACCCCGAACACCTTGCACAGGTTCACGACGAGTCCCACTATTGAT
>LS490812.1:809391-834409 GCA_900490845.1 Pristionchus japonicus | reverse complement strand
TAAATAATAAATAAATAATTAATTAAATCCCAACCTTCTGGCAGTTGGACTGCGGCGTGAACTGCTTGTAGACAGGAGTGAATGCTCCCCGATTGTCCTCCAGCTTGAGGTACGGCTGCTGCAGCAGGATCGGCGCTTGCTTCTGAATAGAATGAACGGGTTATTATGGTTAGGGGTTCAGGAAAACGTTGATATCAGGCTGATACACAACCCAGCAATAGAAACCAGAATAGTCATCCACTTCATTTTAAATAACCCAACTTAAAATAGCTCAAGATGACGGTGATATTGGTTTCAAGAATTGCTCAATAACCATCGCGCTGTTCTTCTAACAATGGAGTAATGATTTAGAATATCCAATGAAAGTCATAGGAAAGAGCATTTCATTAACCCATGAATCTAACGATAAAAAGAAGTTCTTGGAGTGAAGAACTAGTCAATAACTGTTGTATGGTTACATTAATGAAAATGCTAGAATGTCCACGAATAAATCCGAAAAAATAAGTATTTACAGTTTTGCACTATGAGCTGAAGCCACACGGAGAAATTATGCTGTCACAGGATTAGAATACGACTGTGTTTCCCCGAGTACTCGATTTCATCCAGCCCTGGTTCTCATAATCCAAATAATAGACCCCTTCACCCACCTGGCTATGCACCGGCACACTGGTCGACGCAGCAACAGCAGGAGTCGTCGGGGCGGGCTTGGCCTTGGTGGGCGTGGCCATGGCCTTCTTTTGCGTCCGTATGTTCTTCTTCAGGTTCTCGAGACTCGTCGCGAACGATTTCGTGCCCCGATAGCGAATCTTCAGCCGAATCGCATCTCTCACTAGCATCGGCAGGACTTTCAGCATCTGAAACATAATTTATCAAGTTAGTTAAATATAAATAATCAATTTGTGGCATAATTGAGAGAATAACATTATCCAGAAGGATCTGTCCCAGACCTCCTACTGCGAGGTCAGAGGCGTAAGAAGTGACAAAAGCTCCATGTTTATGTATATTTCTCTAGACTTCTAATTCCAAGGATTGAGTAAACATCGAATTGAATAGAAACGAGGGGCACTAGGTTGGATAAGACCTATTGGGCAACTCCGTCTCTATCGCCTATCAAAGTCCTAATCCGGTGTAGTGCCGAAACAAGGTGCTAACCGGCGCCGTGATCTGTTCCGGCTTCAGCTTCTCGATCTTCTCCATGTGCGGGGAATCGGACACTAGACAGAAGGGCTTCTTCTCCTCACTCACTTCAGTTACGATCCTGCAATTCTAGGGGTTGAGGGGGGAGGCAAAAGCGAAGTCAATTTGTATCATAGACTTCTTTCTTCTTTCTCCCTAGCTCAAGGAAAGCAACTATTGAAGTACAGAAGCTCGACGAACTGTCTTTTTTGTTTGGATCCAACAAATCGAAAAAGACAATTGTGGAACGGCTTTTGACTCATGGAACACCTCATCACAGATGAATCATCGCTGTAAGAGGTTTAATACCACGATTTACACATGGACACAATTTCAAAACAAGGGAAACTTACGGATTATAGTTAGTTTCTTGAATAAAACACTCTCAGTTCATAGAAATTTCAAAATTCACTATTGCAACACCTTTCCCGCTGAATGACTGACCGTCCTCCCAGCTTCTCGATATCGACGGTCAGCTGATGCGCAAGTCGCGTGTTCTCGATCTCCAGCACGAAGTCCTTGCCGTGCAGCGAGAGGATGCCGTTGCTCTCCCGTCGACCGAAGATGGAGCTCGACGTGGAGGGAATGGCGGCCGACACGGGCCGTCGCCTCGTCTTGTTCCTGTCCGACGGCATCATGACTGAAATTGAGACAAATTAGTGCCCGAACCATCCAACTAAGCAGCCAGCAACAAATCGATGATAAACTCGCTAAAACCGCCGAGTAATTAGGAGAAAAAGAAAAGTCAAAAAAATTGGGGCGGCTTGGCAACATGCCAGCCGACGAAATCGAAAAGGCACTAGAATGAGGACGCACCGACTACAGTATGACACACACAGGCTGCATTCCGTTTGCGATTCATAGAGGGCGCCACCGTGATCGGATCGGATTATTGATTTCATACAATGAAATTATTCAATTCGAAATATGCAGTTCATACAAAAGAATTCAATTTCCATAAATCTCTTCTCTCCTTTCTCTCTAAAATTACTGCACCTCCCCCATTCGCCCCACTTCCGCTCGTCCTAGACGGTCGCTCTCTCCTCCACTCCACTGCAATGGACGTCCGTAAACGCTCGCGCTCTCGATCCCGCAACCGCGGCCAGCGCAACCGCTACTACGCCCCGCTGATCGAGGAGATCCAGAAGGTACCGTAGACCTACCGTATCCCTACCGTAACCTATCTTCTTCCCCTCAGGACTCGGTGCCCACGACGATGTTCTCGATCCAATTGGCACACGGCAGTGACATGAAGACGATCCCCGCCTTCGACTCCCTGCCCGATCTCTACCGTACCATCAAGCAGATCTACCCCGATCAGGCGACCACCGACGTCCTCTACTGCACCATCAACTCGCCCAAGGTATACGGTAGCCGCACCACGAATCGATAACTGACTTACAGGTGGACATGGACCATCTGCTCTCTTCGTCTCTCGGACTGGGCGATGTGATCTACGTGCATCTCGTCGGAGAGACGACCACCAAGAAGTTCATCAAGAACGAGAAGTGAGTACCGTACTACGGCTTCAGTAATCGATTACAGTACCCCTACCGTACTCTTACAGTAACATCGGACTGACTATCACTGACAACGGCGCGGGGCGCGCCTTTATCAAGCGAGTGCGCGACGGATCGATTGGAGAACGCCAGGAGCTGCTGTACGGTACCCTTTGCCTACCGTAACTCAACCGATCGATATACCGTAATCTACCGTATTCCAGTGTCGGGCAGCAGATCTCTCGCATCAACGGCGAGGACATGCAGGGCAGCCGCCACTACGATGTCGCCCGCGTCCTCAGGAACGTCGAGGAGGGACAGGAGTAAGGAGCATGACCTACCGGACTCACCTACCGTATCCCTGACCTACCGTGACCTACCGTACCCTTCAGGGTGGAGCTCGAGCTGATCTCTCCGCTCCAATCGGGCTTCTCCTTCATCGCTCCTCGCACCAACGTGAAGGCTGCAGGCAAGCCCATCGAGAATGGCGGAATGACGCTCCGTCTCAAGACTACCGGACCCTCCGTCCTACAGGTATACTGTACTTACCGTGTCCTACCGTACCCTGCCTTATCCATCAACTACCGTACCCCAATCACCGTACTACTTTACAGACGGCGCCTCCGGACGCAGCGCTCCTGAAGGGCGTCAACGTCATCTTCGAGAACTATCTGGGAGTGAACGACGATCAGTTGGCGCTGCTCGTCGCTGAGATGGCCATGGCTTCGCAGTCTTTCGCCGAACTGGGAGAGAAAGTGAAGAACAGCGAGTTGGCTGTCTTCCAGGTACGGTATCTTACTGTAGCTTTGATCTTTGATCTTTGCTTAGAATCTGGTGGGAAAGGTTGTAAGTGCTCGTTAGATGGAAGATAGTAAGGGTACGGTAGATGCTGATTACTGTAGACTGATCTTTGATCCCTTGCAGTTGCCGGAAGAGTTCATCTTCGACATTTGGGGAGTGCTGAGCGACATTCGTCGTACGGCCGAAGAGACCAAGTGACTGGTCCATCCCTCCATCCCTCCCTTCCCCCTCTGACCCCTTTTGATAAATGACTGACTAAACTCTTTATTATAATCGCAGAAGAAGACCAGTTTGTAGAAAAGAACACCTTCACAAGTGATCAAGTGACCTCGGGATGAATCTCACGTAGAGCTTGCCTGCTAGGTGTAGTGTACACTTGCATCGTCCGGAAGAGAATGGGATCTTTCTCATTTGAGTTCTTTAGTTTGTCCGATCTCTTTTTCAAGTTTCGATCAGGATTTGTAGTTGGTTGGGATGTGTGATGCATATTCGTTCTTGCATCAAAGTGACGCTTCATTGCAGCCAGTCGAGTCCTTTCTTTTCAAATATTCAATAGGATTTGGTTGTTCTATGCAATTCTGAAAGAATACCTTGCTTCTCTTCTCTAATGGAGCCTCTAAAGCAGGATGGGATCAGCTTCATCGATTTGCATGCTGATATCATTCGACGAATAATTCGAATTGCTGAACCAGAGTCCATTGGGGCGATTTGCTTGGTGAATGTTCATCTAGTGTTATTCTGCATGATTGGCCTGCACTCTTCAGATTAATGTTCGCTGGAACTCTCTTGTTCAAGAGTTCTTCGTAGAAAGAGAGCGAAAACCACCCATTCTTTGCGTGACTTTCCACCATGATGAGAACAATTTTTTCCGTATCCTTCCGTACATCGAAATTAAAATATATCGCAAAGACCTCAAATATTTTAATTGGTTTGGCTTTGATCCTGTCTCATATTTCTCGTATCCTACTTTTCGCTGCAAAGGGGTGAGTATTTGGCTCAAGCTCCTCATGCAAGTGACACTTGATTTTCAGAAAGATTGCATATCAGTGATCATTACTTTCGAAAAGAAATGTGGCAGTGAATCAATGCGAGAATTATCACAAGAACGGATCGATGAACGAATATTGCAAGCGATCTGGAAATGTTCGAGTATTGAGAGAATGGAGATCAATGAATTGACACCAATACCACTCAAGAAATATCGTGCTTTGCGAAAGTACCTTTACAATGTTCCCTTTCGGTCATTACGATACTGGAACGACATAATCTTCGACAAAAATTCAAGGCAAAGTGATTTTTCAGTGTCAGCATGACAAATACCATTCAATTCAGAACTAACATAATAGATTTCATTCAAAATAAACCACCGGAGAAGTGCACTGTATGTATTCAGAATGCAGATTCAAATGCACTAAGTATTAAAAAAAATATTTTTGAGATAATATAATAATTTTATAACTGTTTTCAGAAGAATTCATTCTCCAAGCAAAAGAATTTGTCCAGAATGTTGCTATAGAAGAATCAAATTCGATACTTAAAATAAATTCTACTACATATTTCGGGCTCACGAAAGAGCTATGGATTGAATTTGCCAATAATCTCAGAGATTCTGGAAAATTCAAAGGAAGTTTTTATACCAACTCTGAAGACGATGCAGCTCTAATGTCTGAAAAGATGTCTACGTTCATCAGATCACGACTGGAGATTCAAGCAATCCCTTGACCAAATAATCAAACTGTCACGTGTAAGATCAATTGCTATCAATCTCGAATAAAACCTTTGTTTGCTTGGATGGACTACGAAACGAGTGATTCTGTTGAACAACGACAATCTCTTTTGTGATCTCAATGAAATGGCAAAGAACAAGAGGCAACAATGCGATACGAAAAATATATAGTACTAGTTTATCACACAATTCAACCTGTCATACAACAATTATAGAGATAAGCAATGAGGATAGTATCTACGAACAAATTTAATTATTGCATAGTTGTTACTTGCACAGATTAAATCTTCTCTGTCCAGTTGCGAAACGACGGTGGGACGGAAAGGAGATTACTACGGTCTGAAAAGTATCGATTGATTGGTTACTGGAGATGACTACGGTCTTGAAAGTATCGATTGCTTGGTTACTGTAGATTACTGTATCGATTGATGGTTACTGGGTAGACCAATCCCGTACCTTTCTGTGCTTTGCTGCCTCATCCGCATTCTTCTTGGAGATTCTGAGTGCGATCTCGGCGATTTTCTTGTCCTCAGTGGATTTCTTGATAATGGTCGGCTTCGATACGAGAACTGAGGAGATGGAAGGAGCGAGAGGGCGAGGGTTGACCTGAAAGAGATAAGTTAGTAATATGAAAGCAACATAGAAATACGGAGCATTACTTGTTTGATTCTTACTGGAATGTCAAAATAGATCGGGAAAGTACACTCACCTTTCTTTCGTTGATGCTGTCTTCTTGGTCGAGGAAGTGGTTGTTCTCTTTCTCTTCTTCGTCTCCAAAATCTCCAGTAATGTCCAACACAGCAGAAATGCTCTCGTCTTCCTCAGTCTTCATTTTCTTGGTAGGGACGGAATCATCCTCCTCGGCTTTTCTCTTGAGAAGAAGCGCCGGCATTCTGTAATAGGGATTAGACGAACCGGTAAACTTCTTCTCGGTAAAAATGATTGATTCCATCTCTTGAAATCGTAATAACCATAAATGCTACTCACTTCGGGGATCTAATGCAGAACCAATTGAAGCAGATGTTGCGTGCAATATCTCCAGAAGTCGGGTGTTTGAAGAATGAAGCTACGATCTGAAATGAAAATGCCATTCATGATCTAGTCTTTCATTCATTCATATTCGTCACAGTTCGCTTACCGGCTCAGCTTGGGATGCTTCAATCACTGCTCTTGTCACTTCCATCGCAGCCAGTTCATTCAGAGTCTCTTCGACCTGGAGTGATACCGAATTATACAAAAAATTAACTTGAATTTCTGTAATCAACTGAAGCGAACCTTATCCGGATTCTGAAGTTGTTCCACACAGCGAGCGATCTTGTTGCAGAGTTCGGAGAAGTTTGACATTGTAGGTTGAGGAGGGAGGAGAAACAGAAGTTAGACTGACCGATCTCGACTGCCTTATATACTGGTCGATGCTTCCGATCTGTTACGACCACTTTATGACTGTAGACGTCGATACGCCCGATCTACCGTACCCCCTGGGAGTGAATAGTGTGGGGAGAGACGGAACCACCTGATTGTAAAGACTGTCTGGAACAGATCGGAAGCAGCCGATCGGTATATAAGGCAGTCGAGATCCGTCAGTCTAACTTCACATCTCTCTTCCCTCCTCAACCTACAATGTCCTCCTTCTCCGCTCTCTGTGACAAGATTGCTCACTGTGTGAAACAGCTTCAGAATCCGGATAAGGTGCGCTTCGTTTGAATTCGTTACTTAGTTAATCTTTTTATAATTCGGTATCACTTCAGGTCGAAGAGACTCTGAATGAACTTGCTGCACTGGAAGTGACGAGAGCAGTTATCGAAGCATCCAAAGCTGAGCCGGTAAGATTCTTTTCGAATTCGCATGTTCTACATAGTCTGCTTCTATCCGTTACTAGGCACTCCTGCACATTTCCGGACATTTCCTACATTTTAGTGTATTAGTAATCACTGAAACTCAATATTTCTGTTCCATCATCAACGTAGTCTTCGCTTTCAATTCTCGAACATAGATTAATCTCATCCCATTCTTTGCAGATCGTAGCTTCATTCTTCTCTCATCCAACTTGTGGAGATAAAGCAAGAGACATTTGCTTCAATTGGTTCTGCATTCGATCCCCGAAGTGAGTTTCATTTGTTACATATTATTGTGATTTATAAGTGGAGTGGATAAGTAGAGAAGATGGTCGATGATAGATCATTCATCATCTTTTGTCAAATCAACATAATCACTCAACACTATTACAGAATGCCCGTGCTTCTTCTCAAGAGAAAAGCCGAGATGGATGATTCCGTTCCTATCAAGAAGATGAAAACTGAGGAAGAAGAGAGTGTTTCTGCTGTGTTGGACATCACTGGAGATTTTGGAGATGTAGAGGAAGAAGAAGAGAAAGAGAACAACCCATTCCTCAGCAGAGAAAACTACGTCAAAGTGTTCAAAGTGAGTCAACTTTGCTCAATAAATCATTTTTCTCCATTCATTGACGAATCTTTTCAGACCAAATCTCTCGCTCGCTCTACCACCTCCGTTCAAGCACAGAAGCACATCACTCTCAAGAAATCTTCTGATTGTGAGGACAAGAGAATCGCTGAGATCTCCCTCAGAATTGCCAAGAAGAACGCAGAAAAGGAAGCGATGTACAGAAAGGTACGAGATTGATCTTCCCAATAATCAATCAATCGATACTTTCCAGACCGTAGTCATCTCCTATCCGTCCCACCGTCGACTCACGACTGGAAGATCCAATCTGTGCAAGTAAATTCATTGTGTTCTATCCGTATTAATATTATAGCCTGTATGTGTCCTTATTGTATTGCTGATACTGTTGTCTGATAAAATCTATGCGAATTACGTCATATGAACTGATCTATGTACAGAGGAACTTGAATGTGTGACGCAAACCAGCTAGCTCCATTGATCTACATATTCGCTCGTTTGCCTCTGATAACTATAATGATCAAGCAGAAATGTGAAAAGCAATACAGAATGAAGCACAAAGTCATCAGAAGAAGACCGAAGAAACTCGATATCTTCAAATAAGCGTGTCAGGGCGTTGCCTTCTCAAACATCTTCCTTACTTCGCTTTTCTCTTTCACTCAATCGTATCTTTTTCTCAGTTTTAGTCTCTTTTCCTTGCAGAATATCCGATCTACACTCGGATGTCCGTTCTACTCTGAACAAAATGCATTCCTATTAATTTCAACATCAATTGGGAAGCTTTTACAGCATCGTTAGTTTGACTTTTTTCTGAATGAACAAGAGCAGCTCCATTTTATAGTGGAACCAATCTCCAAAAAAGAGCAATACCAACTCTATAACCGAAGATCCAAGACAATCGAGATGCAAAGGCTCGCTATCTGCTTACCAACGAACCCTTGGAAGTACTTGATGAGGATTACAGGATTCAATTTCGGGTGGAGGCAATACCGGCTCTGCGTAACCAAATCTTGTAACTTTTCTTCCGGCTTACATACTCGGAGTTGTTGATAAAATATGCATTACACGTCTTTGTTGTGAATTAGACCATGCAAATCAATGACAATATCTACACACTTTATTATCATTCATCGCACCTCTATTACACAAATCACAGTAATTCAATCACGAGTACAACTTCTCACTGGAATGGTGGACAGGTGAGGATGAGGAAACGCCACTTGAGGAGTCGCGCTGCAATGAAATCAGTTGTCGATTGAATTGAGTGGTGTGCCTACCGTAATCTCTTCCTCTGGGTGCACACACAAGCGTGCGCGTCGAAGGACGACGAATCGGATTGGGCGCCCTCCGGAATCGGAGATGAGCTTGGTGAGCATGAGCGGAGAGGTGAACTGCTCGCCGGGCACGGAGTTGACCTCGAGGAGACTGAAAGAGGGGGAGTTGAACTTGGATCTTTGGTCTGTGTTTAATGTATCTTGCCTAGAATCGTTCGTTGCGTTCTATTGAGTTTCACAGATCTAATAAAGTTCATTGACACACTGTAAGTAGTACGCTGTCGGCAGGTTTGCCAAAATATAAATAAAATAACCCGTTGGATTTCTCCTGCACAGTAGCTGCTACTCGATGTGGAACCACTAAAAGCCGATCGAGAGGATTGGTCATCCTTGCGGCAGTCAATTGCACAATGGAGGGGATCAGAACCAATTTTCTTTGGATTTAACTTTTTCTCTCGTTCTGTATGGCCAACAATAGAGCTGAGATCATTGTACAAGGAGAGAAAAGCCAGACAAACAAGACATCACAAGGAGTTAACAATCAGATGAACTAACCAATTTATGTTTTTTCAACAAACCTGACTTTGAGACTCTACTATGAATGATCAAATACGCCTGAACCCTACTCCAGAGGGAACCTTACTCCAGAGGGAACCGTCAGGAAAGAAACGAACCAATCATCCTCCTCCAGCGGCAGATTGCTTCCGGCCACTTTCTGCACTGCCAGACAGCCGGAGGAGTGGCGAGAGACGATGAGATCACGGACTGTGAGGGGAGTTTCGACCACGACCACCTGCAATGGTAGATAGACTAGGCTGCATTGGGTTAAAATAGAGTTTCACGATGAAGAGGGCAGGGAGTGGGAATAGCCTGGGCGTGCCTTCCTAATTTTGAAATGCGACACAACAATATGAAACAGGGACTGTGTGTTTATAATAATAATCAACTTGTTTTTCGTTTTTGAAGGGGTTTTACACTCGGCTGTCTGCGAATATTCAGCGCGATCAATGCATTCAATATTTGAATCGCCTTTGAAACACAATTGGTAATTTTCGAATCTTCGTAGTTGTACATTACCAACCTGATCTCCATTGGCCCTCGTAATAATATCGAACAGCGACGTTCTCTCTTTTCCTCCCTTCTTCTTCATCATCTTGTCCCTTTCTGACAGAATCTTCCTTCGGGTGGCAACGTCTCCGAAGCCCAGTTTGGCTGAAAAGTGAATATTTTCTAATTTATTGCGTGCTGACGACATAATACAGAAGCATGCACGAGCATGAGCATGTATAGTAGTTTCGTACATTGGAAGGTGATATGTTGCCGGTTCGAACTCTAAGTCTTCGCTCATTTGAAAACCAACTCATTAACCCTCTTACCATTTGAAAACTTCGAATTTGATTGGCAACCCTAAAAAATGATGATTGCGATAAACAGATAACCAACCGAGAGCTTCCTCATCCCACTTCGCCACGTCCTCTCCCTTGATCTCGTATCCAATGAGCAGACTCGCCCCTTCCTCCTCCCCGATCTCTTGCAACCACAGAATTACGTCGTCCAGTCGCCATTTCTGGAAAGTTTGGTGATTTGAAATCGGATGATGACATGATTTTCAGTTTTCCTATGAACGGCGATCTAGAAATGATGGCTCTTTCATCAATCATTGAAACAACAGAGGATCACTAGTTTTTGGAATGAGTTTCATCTCGTTAGCTTTTTTTGCTTCTCCGAGACAGTTCGAGTAAGTTTCACGCTTCCTATGAACGATGATGAAATAAGCGTTAGTGATTATTTCTTCATGATTAATATAAGGAGAAAAAAAAACGTGCTAACCATTAAATCCTTCTTGGCGAACTCCCTCTCCTCCCTTTTCCTCATTCTCCTCCTTCGTCTTTCTTCATCGCGACTTTCGTTCAGTTCCGGACAGCTCTTACGAAGAGTTTTCCTGAAAAATAAGTCTTCGACTCTGTGTGCTTTGATTGCGAATTGGTGATCATAGAAGATAGAGAGAAATCGTTCCCAGAATCCCCAAGAATCATTGGTCGAAAACCAAGTGTCCTGTACTCTTTTTCTCCCATCTTCTCTCCCTGTCTCAAGTACCCCTACTACTAATTTCTCCCGTGCAGTAATTGCGTCGTTTCTGTGAGGAGAAAACACTGGATGAGTTGTACTCTCTCATCGGTCAGAGAAAACTGGCAGAATGCCCTCTTGAATGCGCAAGCTAGTTTCTCCATTACTAAAGATCGGTGGCAGGTCAGTGCGAAAGGTGTAAGTATCCTTCCTCCAGAAGGATTCTCTATATTCTACGTGGTCTCTGGTTTCAAAACAAGGAATGAAATATGTTTCAGATATTTGATAATTCGAGTTTGAAGCAGTATAAATGATTACTCCCGGATACGTTAGCAATCCAAAATATTCCTTATTTTTCTCCAAAGATGATGTACCATAGTGCTTTCTCATGGAATGGGGAAAGTGTACTTCTCAACACCTTTACCTATAAGTGGAAGCCTGTTGGGAGTCCTGTCTGAGCGGGGAGTGAACTGCCGATCTGAGTAGGAGCGAGGGAGACGGAGAGGGGGACGAAGCCACTCCCGAGGAGGTCCAGCCGGATACTGTAATCAGGATGTTCTTATTATTGATCGATGAATGATTTCTTACCTTGCGAAAGCCGGTCCGTCTCTGCCCTTGATGCGGATCTTCTGAAAATTGTTTTATTGGTTTTCATTGTAATTTCATATCCACGAAGATAAACGACGTTGACTGATAACTTACAAATTCGGATTCAGCCTCGACGGGCAGAATGGCGTATCGAGGAAGGAAGTTGTCGAAGACGACGACCATCTCAAGTGCGGCTGTTTATTTGACTTGCTTTTCTTTCTTTGTTTTTAGCTATTGTTAGCTGAGCTAAACAGATCCTCTCGTCGAGAACTGCAGTATTTGTTTTGAGTGTGAGGATAATGACTGAAACAGTAACAGATCCTCTAGTACTCATAATAGTTGCCCAGTTTCGAAATTATTGATGATTCCTGGCTCTCTAATCCCTTATCCGAATCAATCCTTACTGTCTCTGTTGCTGATTCTGCCTGAGGGGGATCTGGTTGTTGTTGTTCGTTCCCTCTCTCCCTTCTCTTCCTTCTCCTCTCCCCTCTGCTCTGGAGAAACTCCTCAACGTCGGCGTTCGATCTTGAGTGCTCAAACCGGCAATCTGGAATGGAATGGCAATCACATGGGCTCTGCTTTCTGACTCTCTCCATTCGGCACGCTCTCTCGCTCTGTCTGACCCCTGATCATACAGAATCGAAACGCTAGCTATGGAGATAAGCATTCTTGATTGCGATTGCGCATAAAAAGCGGTGACTCTTGCTTCTCCACTTGAGGAATGGATAGGCTTTGCAATGCAATGCAAAGAAACGAATAAGTCACCTCGGGATATTGCCGAGTTCGAATCATATCGTATGAGTGTGTGGAGGGAGAGGTGTACAGACGGGGATTACGGTATGCGGGGTTACTGTAGACCGAGGGACGATCGTCTAGGGGCTGCAATGATTATTGATTGAACAAAAGAAAACAATTGGAAAAGGTTTCCATGAAATCGCCATTGAGCATCAAAATTTCCTACCAAAACGTACTCAAAAACGTGAGGCTGAGAACTTTTCGCGCAAAGAGAGACAGGGAATCTCCGAACTTCTCTTCTAAGAGACGAATCGAGTAGACTAACAGGAGATGTGATTCTGAGCACTTATCACAGCCCTAGTACAACTTCTGCAAGAAACGAAGGGATAAGTGCCAACAGATAAGCGAGAGAAGAGTTTAGGGAGAAGCGGTTTGGATGAAGAGGAGAAGGAGGAAAGAAACGATGTCTAAACAGTAGAGACATGCAAGAGGAACAATACTGTTCCTGGAGGCGCATCAGCAATTGATGGTGAGGGATCTTTGCCTATCATACTCATTTCTCGCCTATCACTTTATTTAGAACGATCAATGAATTTCCAGAAACCGAAGAAGCTCTGAGGGATCTACCAAAGGAACAGGCCCATGATTGCACTATAAGTGACCTTTCGTCCCTAATGCGAAGTGGCCTGCCGTCTTTCAATCACTAAGGATGTTCTAGACCACTGTTCGCCATGTTTCTTGTAAATCCGCAACGTGACAGAAATGAATGAGGGTGATATAGGATGTGAAACGCGGCTTGAATCGGAAAAAGTTTTCGCAATGGATCGACAACGCGGGGTCATGGATGCAATGGGAGGAAGGGAGAAGACAAGCAATGGCAGTCTGTGTGAACAGCTTCGGCCCGTTATCCCAGGCAAAGGTCGCGATCGATACTGTGATTCTACCGTATCATTAGCTTCCGATCGATACTACCGTATCCCTCCCGGAATCAATACTACAGAACTCACATAGTCCGGGGGCGGCTCGTAGGGTCGGACGATTGCCATGGCTGCCTGCTGAAGGAATGGTGCTGAAACGAGGTTTGAATGGGGGCGATGGAATGGCAGAACGAAACGGCGCTAAGAGAGGGAAGAGAAAGGAAGGAAAGGAAAGGAGGGGAAGGAGGGAAGGGAGAGAGTCTACTTGAGAACGGTGTGAGATTGGAATGGGCGATAATGAGAGAATGGCAAGAATCGCGACAAACAAAACGCGAATCGACAAGGGAGTGGACAGAAGAGTTCTTTTAGTTACTGACCCACGAATGTGAGATCAATAACTCCAACTTACAATCTAAAAGCCAGGAGCTAATTGGTTTCAGTGATTAGATAAAAAAGCAAGATTTCAATAGGGGACATGTACTTGAACGACTGAGAACTCCTTAACATTCTATACAATTCGAAATAGTTGTTAAGCACGAGAAAATCAACAAGACTTTAGGTTCGATTCTCTCTCTACCCCTAAAGGTTGAGCCAGGAATGGAGGAAGTTCTCGAGACCACTCTCCCTCCCTCTACCTTCTTTCAACTTTCGGTCACTGCGCGCGTGTTGAAAAGACTTGACATGTAAATGAGATGATTGAATGGATCACTCACAGCAGGGGGGTCGATCCAACTGACCCCCCTCTCGAGAAATCTAAGGAGCGGGAAAGGGGCGAGATTTCTTCCAAATCGGGAGGGATGGGGCGAAAGGTGAATCAGAAGACACTCCCTCGTCGCTCCTCACAAAAGAGCCTCGTCTCTCCCTCCCTGGAGCAGACTTCCCGACGAGAGAGTGTGGGGATCGGAGAGAGTGCGCCCTCCTGCTATACGGATTAGACAAGCAAATGAGGGAAGGGAGATTTGAGGGAGTGACGAAGAGAGCTAACTCTCCTTCGAGAGAGAGAGAGAGAGAGAGGAACGGCGAGGGAGATCGGTGATCTTGGTTTTTTTAGCACTCCTAAGTGGAATTTCGAAGCATAAATCGCATTTTGCTATCTTGTTTCTGATCTTATTTGCCTTGCGATAACATTCGAAAAAGATCTCCAATTAGGGTCAGATTGATGCGTAGTAGAGAAGACATTGGTTCGCTATGATTTGCCGATAAACTCGAAATTGATGACAGATAGAGATGAGTCGGAATGTTTCCTAATAGGAATGGAATGCGGTAATTACTTCACTGGACACGCTGACTTGAGATCGAAAACCTATTGGCCGCTTAATCGGCATGCGAAATTAGCACTTGCAAAAACCGATTGTTGCCAGCACTAAAATACTTCAAAGCTACTTGATAACTAGGCAGCACTGAAAATGAGAACCACAAGAGAACACTTGTTGAAACGAGATATCAATCAGGACTTCAGGATGGAATGAGTAGTAGACTCTTCCTGGTTAGTACACAAGTGCCTCATAATCTACACAATGAGGTCGGAACAATAAGCTGGCTGTAGCATCATTACTGAAGGAGCATCAATAAGGGTTCTCTCTAGTCAGAAGAGGCGAGAGAGCACGCAAAAGTGAGAGAGTTCCTGCTTCAGAGTCAGTCATAAAGAGTAAGGAGGGAAGGAAGTGGGCCAACTTGTTTGAGACAATTGAGAAGCTCTCGAAAGAGATGAAGAGGAAGAGAAAGAATGAACGAGGGAAGGTGAGAAGAAGGGGCGATGAATGGACAAAAGGGACACCATACACGGACCAGAATGGGAATGGTGAGAACAACTACTCCAATTATTGCGTCCCCCTTCAATCCATACCAATTGAGGGGACGGGAGAGGGAAGACACTACTGTCTTAAACCTTCGCCGACCCACATTAAGACACTACTGAAGAAGGAAGGGGGAGCTAATAAAAGTGAGGAGTATTGGCAAGTAACTGAGATGGAAGACAGGAGTGGGGGAGGTGGAGGTGTATGACCCTAATGGGAGTGGGTGGGGAAAGGAGAGTGAGACCGGTGTGATTTGTGCAGTGGAGATCATCCGTGATGAGGAGAGGGATAATGACCGAGAGGGGGAGGGAATCCATTAGGGCAGGAGTGGACATGGAGGAGGAGGAGGGACTGGCAAATGACTGGTGCAAGCGAAAGTGATCGAAACACGTGCTAGACAAGCCTATACAACAATTCTAGAAGACGTATTAAAAGAACTGGCGTTCCTACACTTATTCGGACAATAGAAAATGCAATCAGCTTCAACGATTAACTAAATGTAGTGGTTTTCCACGGAACTATTGTTCGGGGATGGAAGAGGTTATGGGGATATTTGGAGTTGTGCAGGAGTGACAAGAGCGACTGCCACTAGCAGAGGATGCGTGAATTCTGGGCGCTTCTCAAATCTACAACTCCTGCAAGAAACGACGAGGATGTGTCAACAGATGCGAGCCCAAGAAACCACGTACTTGATCTCTATGCCCGCCCTATCCTGGAGAAAAAAAGGAAATTATGCCTCCTGGAGCTCGTGAAATCGCATTGCATCAAATTTTAAAAGCTTATCGATTGCTTTGAATGAAGAAGTCAAAAGAATAGTTGAGATCACAATCGACTGAAAGTTGTGCGCAGAACTTTGTTGCCTGAAGTGGGCAAAGCACTTCATTGAATGGGAAATGCGAGATCGTTGTTGTAGAGGGTGGAACAACTTGCAAGGAACTTTCCTTCGAGAGAGAGGCGACGTCAATGCTCGCAACTGGAATGCTTAGAATTGCTTAGAACCTTCTTAGAGGTCGAAACTGCGGTAATCCAATCATTCATTGACTCACCGCGTTATCGAATTGCACTCAGTGATGAAAACAGCTCGAGAATAGAAACTTTCGAGCAAAACCTATGTTTCGCAAACCATCTTCACTCACTGTGAGCACTCGAACATTCATCTCGAATCCCTCACAGGGCAGAGAAACGAGGGAGCACGAAAAATTGAGAGACCTCCCGCACGCAAATAATCTCCATGACGACCAGCGTCCTGGTCCTCACACTAGTCTCAACATTCAATTCCTTGCCTTATTCGACATTGTTATTGTTGTTTTATCCAAATCAAAACAAGCTAAAACAATCTCAGGAATGAGCGAGATCGCTCTCACTCGCGTGGACCTTGCACAGGTTGGACAGACAAAGAGGAATTGTCTAAAGGTGAACAATATTCGAAATCTCCGTCTCTCCATTTCACACACTCTCTCGCCTCTATGACCTGTAAGATAATGTGTAAAATGACGAGACGGCAACACGTAGTTCGAACTGTCAAAGTGAGGATAGTGGAAAGGTGAGGAGAGAGGAGAAGGGAGTATGAACCCTTTTTTGCGCCCCAACCCCCTTCTTGTTCCCCTTTTACGCACTAAAGATGGTCATTGCGAACCCGCGAGCGATTGTGGACAAAGTATTTTGCGAGGAAGAGAGTGAAACTCAACAGTGGTAAAACTTTGTGGGAATGAAGTGGTAAGGGGCCTTGCTAAACACATCAAAAAGTGGTTAATTTTGCACTACAATGACTGACCATTCGCCCACGAGGAAAACAGACGAATTGAAACTCCTCAAATGTCAATAATTCTTCCATTCCAGGTGGTTCCAGTCGAAAGGGATAAGAACGGCACTCCCAAGACACTCGAGCGGGTCTGTTTGGCCCCCTTTTTGAGTGTTTATTTGCTCCAAGAACCAATCCTTATCATATCAGTTCTCATATTTATGATACTTAAATTTCTAAAAATAGTTATTTTAGGTCGTGGTTGGCAGCGTGAACGGTAGTGTCGTCTGCCTGTTTCGCAAGAAGAATGAGACGCAGGTGATCTTTGATCTTTGATCTTTATCCTTTCGTTATTCAATCCCTTTCGAGTCTTGATGACGTCAGTGTAGAAACCGATCGAAGATGACGGTAATCTAACTTCTAGGTCGCCTACAAGACTCCCCCGTCCAAACCCGTCGAAGTCGTCTTCCTCGGAGGGGCAGTGGGAAGTATCTGTGACAAGGTCAGCACTTTTTGCCCCCGATCGTAACCCCTTCCGGGTATCGTTTGCGATGCGCGTAATTGTTTCTGCAGTCAGCCCTTTGGTTCAGTAAGCGCAAAGAAGACATAGGGAATGTGCTGAAGTTTGAACGCAGGTGCCTTTGGAACACGGATAATTGTCTGTTCAAAGTTGATTGGGCGTGTTGAACGATCGTTTTGAGTGAAAAGGCACAGGTGCGGAAACAGTGATTGCCCATTGAGGAAGACAAAGGAAGTTACAGCGAATAGAACCTCGGCCTCAGGTGTTTTCGTAATTGATTTACTGATGTGAAGTAGAAGAGAATGATCCAATTAGGAATCACACTGACTGAGGGAATGATTGAATATTTTGCAAAGGAACATTTCTAGCAGCGTAGTCTTTCTAGCAATACTTGGAAGGATAAACTCAGTACTAAAATATGTAAATAATCAATAAATTGTGCGGAAATGCTACATAGTAGAAGCGAGAGAGTGTGCAAAATGAAGAGACGACGAACTGCATTTCGAACATTATTTCTCAGGTCTTCATCGCCTCCGACAACGTGGTTCGCGGTGTGAGCAAGAAGGGAAAACATTTCTTCGCCTTCGAGACGAATATGGCTGAACCGATCAGAAGGATGTGAGTCTATCTCAAATTTGAGTACTAGCTCGCACAATCTCAAATTGTCGAAATGAACCAAAAAGGGTTACCCTACTTTCAACCTGTCATTATGGTCGACGTGAGATCTCAGATTGAGAGCCCCATTCCTCCATCTAAGATTGAATAGGAACTCCCGCAATTACGATGTGTAACATCCATCCGTCATGTCTAGTATAGTTACCTACTCCTGTCTCTCGTCAAGGACGAACCGATCCCTCAAGTTTATGAGCTGCAAGGGAAGTTGATGTTTTATGGGACAGGGAGGGGGGAGTATTGGACATTTACTGTGCTTGTAAAGGAGGAACTGTACTTGGTAAAGTGAAGGTTGAGTTTCAGTTAGCGTTCAAAGAAACGTGAGAGTTTCAGGAATATTGTGCCGTCGGTTTGCAGAGATAAAATCAATCTAATCTCGAAATATTGTTTCATAACAAGAGAAAATACCTCAATACCATCAAGACTAGTTCCCTGACAGGTTCATCTACGATGTCGTAGGTTCATCGTGGTCACATGAAAAAAATAATTACTCGGAAAACAGGATCAATGCATAGGTTTATAGCGGTCTCCAAAGTTTTCCTGAAAGAGAGCTCCGAAGACTCCACGACTATTATTGAGCAATCCATGGCAGGTTCATCTACGGTGTCGAGATGGTCACTTGCGGCAAGCGGACGTACACGCACTACCATGACTGCGTTCAGGCGAATGTAGGTTCCCATTCCTAGTTGTTAGGTGGCCTAGGCTTGGTTGCAAGGTCCATGAACCAAAGTTTATTCTCCAATAGTGGGAGCGTTTTGTCCAGATTTGAGCGTTTTGTCCAGATTTGGATTTCATTCCAACAGGTCAATCAGTTCATATGTGTTTCATACCTTCCACATATTCTCCAGGGCAACTATGAATTTGATTTTTGAGCGGATGCGATGCCAATAATATTCACCATTTCCAGCACGTGGTCTGCCCCGAGGACATCCTGGACGTCGTCTGTCTACCGTTCCAAGGTGGATCGATGTTTAGAATGATTTGTTTGAAGGGACTGCCAGAAATCTATTGAGCAATTGTTTCAGCGCAGATGAAGTATTAGCAGTGAAACATAGTTGATTCGTGGCGTGCCACTCTCTATCAGGGAGTTTTCCTCCTGTGTAGTAAATTGAGCGACTAAGAAACTGCATCGATGATCTGGATTAGATATCGGAAAGCAAGAGTTGCTCTCCTCATTTCACAAACTATCAGAGTGACGAGAGAGCGTGGAAAATGAAGAGAGTCTACTCTTGATTTCCGCACTCTATCCTGGATTGTAAGATGAAATGCCAATTCTCATAATTCCTTATCAGGAGCGTGGGGTGAGCGTCCGTTCACGGCCGTTCTCGCCTGCAACGACAACACGATTCGTGTGATCGAGGGATCGAATGTCGCCCATGAGATTCAGATGACGGACACGCCCGTGACGCTGCAGCTGTTCCTGGGCGATGGAGGTGGGCTTGTTACCGCTTCTTCAGATGCCTGGGCACTTTCTCAAACGGTTGCCCATACTGGACTATTTTCCTCTCTTGCTCAGTTCCAAAGAGAGGTTGTAAAGAGTTGGGCTATCTGCTGAAGAGCTTCCGATCGTTACAGAAATTTGATGAATGAAACTCGAGATTAGAGAGGATTGAGGGAGACTGAGAATTGCAGGTCACAACAAGATGCACGTCCTCTACGGCACGAAGACGGGCATGTTGGGACTGCTAGATCTACCGCAGAACAGCCATAATATCGTGTGGGAGGTGAAATTTTGAGAACTTCTTAGGGTTTGACTCACGTTGAAGTACTCAATGGAAAGTAATCAGGCATAAGTAACGGGGCAGCTCGATCTATCTAATAATAGTCATGATATCGTTTAGGAGGTAAGAGATTATAGCGCAGAAAAAAAAATTACGATGAAAATTAGTTATTTTTGTGAGGAAGATATTCGCACTCTACTGTCGTTACTCGCGATGCAATGCAGTTGAAGGATGCCTGAAACTCATTTCATTCCGTGAGAAACGGGAAAACAACTGTTTTGCTCACTCTCAGATCAACACGACCTCCGCCTCGGCCATTACTGCCATGACTTGCTATGCACTGACTGGAGATATCGAAGGAAGGTTCGCAATCCTCCTTCTCCCTCTTCCTTCCTCATGTACTCAGTGCGTGAGTGTGCTGGAAAAACAGATGGAGAAGGGTGGGAAGAGAACAACGCGAATACCACTAAAAATGTGTTTGATTGAAGGAAGGACGTGATCCTCGGGAAGGACGACGGACGGGTGGAGATCTACACTGTGGACAGAGATGATACTGTGACGTTGAGACAGATGATCGTGAGCTGAATCCCCCTTTAAAAAAAGAATTTTACGAACTTCCCGAATCTGCATTGAATCCGTGATCCCCTTGAGAATAAACAGCAGATGTTAAACATAACAGCACCACGAGTCAATAGTCAAGAGTCAAGAGTCAAGAGTCAATAGTGAAAGTGTTCAGTGACGATTCACAAAATTTGGTAAATCAATAGAGCTACCGTTATCCTACCGTACTCCAGCAAAGCGAAGAGTCGATCAATCGATCAATCGATAAAGGCTTCATACCGTAATTCCTTTTCCAGCAAAGCGACGAGTCGATCACGTGCGTCGCGTGCGGACGCGTCTCCAATGAACACACGGACGACATTGTGGTGTGCACGTATACGGGATGGGTGTTCTCGTTGACGAGGTGTGTCTGAATCATAATTGGTTCGCAGGTTTCAAGAGAGATATCGAATTTTTATAATAAAATTAGTTGAAGTGATTCTTGAGAAACATATTCGATTTCGACTTTACTGAATGAACCTTTCATTACGGTCGATTTAGTGACAGAACCTGCTTCCCTAAGAGAACGTATGGAGTTATCATGCCAGTAATCTTGGTTCAAAAACTGAGGAACCCTTTTGTTCAGAATCGCCGAGGGCAGTGTTTCCTCTGTCGGGCCGCCGGTGCACGCTGTCAATGCGAAGGTCCAGCAGCTCAAGTGAGGAATCTGTTTCGATTTCTGATAAACCTCCATCTAATTGAGTTTACAATTCCCACAAAGATGATAGGGAACCTGTGGAACATAACTGATCTAGTCACTTTCATCGTGAAGATCCTTGGTGACAATGAAACATTGTCAGGAACGAAGTGACCGAACTGGAGCAAAAAGTGCTTGAAGAGAGGAACAGATACACGGAGATGATCCAGAAGGAGCAGGACGGATCGGTCCATTCGTATCTGCCGACGTTCCATGTGAGATTTTCTAATCAAAGTCAGTCAAACAATCATCCTCGTATCAGTCCAAATTCTCTATTACAGAAAGTGTGAAACACAACTGAGATCGAACTACAATCCTCAATTGTAATCCTAAATTTCGCAGATTCACGAATCGTTCGAGCTGAACAAAGTGACTGGCTACTACATCCTCAGCATCTCACTCGTGTTGCCGATCGAGTTCATCGTTGTCATGGTAAGTGATTCATTGGATATAGACCCTCCTTGTTTCGCACACTCTCTCTCTCGTAACTATGGCATACTCTGGTTTCTTCCAACCATTTGATGGGGCAATCCTTGCCTATTGGTTGGAAGAAACCAGAGTAAGTTGCTATCACAGTACCTCTCAATTAGACCAAAATGATTTGATTCTCGATTGATCTTTGATCTTTGCAGAGTCAGGTGGACATCAAACTGGTCGACGTGGAGAGGAACAACGCCGTTGTCGGGTACACTAAGCCGAAGGAGAATGTGAGTATTCGCAATTTTCATTCCAAATACTTCATCGTTCCCAACTAGTACTTGAAAATCCATCATTTCCATTTCGGGATTTCGCAATTATATCAATGAGAATTGCATACGAAGTCGACTACAAAGTAATATTATAATGAATGAAACAGCGCAGCACAATTCTGGAACGCTCGAGTTCGGGGAATGACAAGTTTCCTTTCAATTTTTCTTTTTTTTTGTTTTGCTTTAACCCAAGCGTTCCTGCCGCCTATTGAGGCCGTATACTCTGAAAAGCAAAAATACCAACCCTGAAGCATATTCGAACTCATCACCGATGAACCCAACCTTGTTCATAGATACAGCTAAACATTTCAACCTTTTCCAGGAAGAATTCCGATCGATCGTCACCTACCGCTGTCAGTCGTCTCAGACTCGCGTCGAGATGCACATGCGAGTGGACGAGGGAGAGGCCGGATCGATACTCGTCCTCATCGTGCCGGATCTCAAGCCGGAGTGTGGACAGGTACGGTATTTCCTAGGAGGTACGGTAGTTATTAGGCTAGGGCCGAGTCTACTATCGTGATGATGTGAAAGCGGAGTGCGAACAGGCAAGGCAGTATTGATTTTTTTCGAAAAGGAACCATGTTGTGAACTATTCCACAAGCTTGAAAGAGAATAAATTGTCACAGTGAAACATACGAATTGATGTTGCCGATTTCTAGCAGACTTCACAATATTCCTGGGGAACACGATAGTCGTGACTTATCCGTCGCTTTCAGTTCCGTCGCTACGACCTGAAGCACCTCTCACTGCACGTCCGTACTCATTCCTTCGACTCGTCCCGACCACTGAACACGATGCAGATCACAGGTGTGACATATCCAACTACAGTAACCCTTCCTGTTATGAAGCCTTGTACATTGTTGGGTTTTTTAGACTGCCAGTGCGATCCCTATCGATTGACCTGCATTAAAAAATGTGCACTCTGATAAATACGAAACATATTGAAATGAACACTCAACGCAGGCCAATTCTCCCTCGGTGAGGTTCATGCCTGGCTGGTTGGCTGTCTCGATGGAATCCCCGCAAGAGTGCCCAACACGCAGTCCGTCACCTACACCTTTCAGTGTCTCGTCGATGGAGGCAGTCAGCTGGAGGCGACTGCTGCGTTCGTTCTAATTACTTCTAAGTTTCTAATTTTCACTTACCACTATTCGATTTGGAACACGGCGCTGTCTGCCCATTAGTGGAATCTGCGCCAAACTTCAGCGCTAACTACCAGCACAATGTTTCCTAATAAGAAAATCGTAGCCACCACTTCTTACTACCAGACTGTCTGTAGCATAATCATTTCAAAGACAATGCATTTATATCACAAACAACACACACATTAGGCACAGTAGCAACTCAGAAATCACTTCTCCAATAAGCAGATTATTAGAAAAAACACCGGGTGCGGTAAGCACCCAGTTCGGAAAAGTTTTGAAGTAAATAGCGTAACCAGTGGATGTTGTTTGGACAGCCTCTTTGGTTCATAGACTGTAGTTGCTGGCACTTCTTGGCACTTCATTATTTCCCTATCATGTTTATTTTCCGTTTTGCTTTTTTCTTTCGAAACTGTTGAAGATCGGCTAGAAATCAGAGAAGATCCTGGTTTTTTTTCTCAAAAAATAGTTTCCTTCTTCTCCAGGAAAGGTTCCCTGACGTTCTGCCATACCATTATCAAAATAGCGTTTTTTGCACTTGAATCTTGTCCGGAGTTTTGGTTGACTGGAGAACACAAGTTTCGTGCATTTATCATTTGTCTTTTTTTAAGGAAAGGCTCCCTCACGTTCCGCTCCGATTCCGTAACTACGATCTGCACTCTGAGAGACATAATGAACAGAGAGACGACCAGGAGGAATATGCGAGTGTCCATTAATTGCTGTGAGTTCAATTGATACTTGCGCAAGTATCAACATCGTAGCTTTTTCCACTTGTCTAGTTTCTCGGAAAAACTATTGAGTTTCACCCGTTCTTAATAAAAATATTTCCAAATGTAGTGTTGCCAGTCGCGGATATATGGAGGTCTTCCGGGAAACTAGACAAGGACCGTAGTTTTTTTATGATTAAGGAGATTTATCAAATGGTTGTGAGGTTTTGTTGCTGCATTCTTCTGAAATCTTTAAATTTTATTGTTTGAATGAAAAGAGAAATGCAAACTGTTAGGATTCCTTTTTTTTCTTGCCTCTCTGTCCATTGTGGGGGTTCCTTATTTTTCTCTTCTCTGGCGATTCTTGACGTTTGATGCCTGACCAAATATTGTGAATTCTGAACTTTGCATAGCTGCAAGATCGAGAAATCTGCCTTTTCATTACGTAGGTCTTCAAATTTGTGATCAGAATCCCTCAATGAATTTCAGAAACATCTAGGAAGCTGATCTTGCGATCCTAATGGCCTTGTGTTCAACAAACGAGCGAATGCTTACCCAAAATCTACTTCCTCTCTGGGTGAATGTGTGGAGGCTGCGCAGATTCTGTGCTTAGATACCATCGCTAGTGTTGCGAATCAGTTAGAAATGTGAATCGCCGTCTCTTCATTTCATACACTCTCTCACAAAGATGCAAGAGAGCATGTAAAATGAAGAGACGGCGACCCGTATTTCGTCCACTAGATAGTTGCGGACACGTGCTGGGCAGAGATCGCTTTTTTGCTCCTTTTGTTTCATTGAACACGAAAGAACTTTCGAAAAGAGCCCCTGCTCATTAGCTAGCTGTGGTGTGCAAATCTCTTTGATACGCTTCAGATACTACAGCTAATAATAGTATTACTCTAGTCTTTTAGTCGCTCGTCGGTCAGGAAATGAGAGATATTGAAATCGAGATTCAGCCTACTTCTCTATTTCTCACACTTGTTTTCGTGTTAGCCGAGAGAACGTGCAAAAGTAGAAGATGGGATGTTTTCGAGCCGTTTTTCCGGGATGAAACGTGTGTTTTGCGGAGTAATGTGCTCATCCATCCACACAATCTCTGACCTGTGCTGGAGTGTGCGAAATGAAGAGATGCAGATAGCTGTTTTTGGTTGAATGGACGAGAGATCAGGCAGTTTTGAGAGAGCGGAGACGGTCAGAGCGAATGCAGCGAACGGAAAGAGTGAACAACAACAGTTTGCACTGCACTTCACACTATCCGTTATTTATGGCCATTCATCGGGAGCAGAAAAACACTCCAACATATTATATGGAAAGATAAATGCAGCTTTGAACTATTTTTCCATGTGAGAAGGTTTCCGATGCAAATTATACGTGTAGAGCATCAGTTTGAGAAGAATCTTGAGCAACGGTGAAGCCTATTATTTTCGAAACTTGACAGCTCCGAATGAAAAGTTAGGCCGGAAATGATAAAG
>LS490812.1:691107-799326 GCA_900490845.1 Pristionchus japonicus | reverse complement strand
TTTTACGGATTTTTCTGAATTTCGAAAATGATGAAACATATTCCACCCGGAGACCAGGAGTGATTCTAAAAATCTGAGATTCTACCAACCATCATCCCTCATGGTCCCGAGTCTATGGCCAGAATATCAGAGAAATCTATTTTTTCTCAATGCCAAGAAAAAAATTATTAGTTTGATTTTCTCAGAAAGTGTCTCTTATGATCATGACATTTCGCAATCATGGGATGTGTTCTGACATGAGGACGTGAGGAAGGAGGGGAAACACGGAAGTAGTATGAGGCTTCAGATGACCTAATTTACTAATCAGTTGGGAAGCTAATTAGCTAATAAACTAATTACAGGCCGTATATCGTCTGTGCATCAACACTCACGATCACATGGCTCACTTCATCGGATCGAACTACGAACCCGAGAAGAAGTTGTACTATGTGGTGTTGGAGTATCACGAGAATGGATGTCTCGAGGACTACTTGAAGGTGATTCTCAGCTTCTCTGCTATTCGATCAGTAAACCCGAAGAATTGATCTCCATTTCCGTAGCTGAAAACTTTTCCTCCATTGAATGGCGCATAGTCAGATTTTTCTGTGGTATTCAGGTGATGAGAAAGGGTTGTTTACGCTCTGATTTCCCCATTCCGAACACCTCATCATCGCACGTGATCAGAGATTGCTGTGCAGAATCGTGTGTTTTGCTGATAACGAAGGGATTCACCCTGCAGTTTTGAAGCCCTTGCTCTAGTTGTTTGAGCTATCTACAGTAGGCCCAAAACCTCGTAAAGCTGTCTTGAGAGATCTGAGAGCCCATTTTTGTGAAAGGAAAAGTGGTACTTACTACCCTTACGAGGGCCCATAACTCTTTCCTGAGAAGCCTACGGTAGGTAATGTTTCTCCAGGAATAGATAGCCAAATCTTTCGGGGGTACGGTGGTCGCAGTTTTATGGGGTGCTGAATGGCCCCGCGAAGTTGTGCGGAGATTTACAATGTCTCGTCATGATGTGAGAGATCTCGGATAATGGGCATGAGAAGGATAAGATAAGAGATACGGTAGCCAAGTCCAAAGCTGGTCCAAAGGGACCCAAACATTCAACAATGACACAGTACTTGCAAAATCAGTTCCTTCTGTGTAAATCAAGGGCGAAACCAGTGGTTGGGACTTTTGTTTTCCAATGGTTGGAAGAAACCAGAGTCCAAGAAGGTAACCAATTCCCCTCAATTTCAGACGCACACGTTCACTCCAATGGAGGCTCTCAACTTCATCGTCTCATTCATGGCCGGAATCGACTTCCTCCATTCCCCCCACGATCTCGCCAATGGCACCCACAAGAGCCCCATTGTGCATCGGTAGGTCGGCCCGACCGGCCTCATCGGACTGAAGGGCGAGAGAGTGTGTGAAATGAAGAGACGACGATGATGATATGGGGGGATTGGGGAGGATGATGATGTGGTCAATGAGCGGAATCTCGAGGGAATTGCTCAAATACTTCTCTGATCTTGAACGAAAAAGTGATTCCGGAAGCCGCAGGATCGACTCGTTAGCTTTCTATTCTGGGGAGAATTTAGCCTAGATCTTGAACGATAACAACACATCATCTTCCTCGTTTAGGAACATTTAGGGGTTTATGAACTGTTATTTCTGTAGAATGAGGGGCTTCCGAGCATAAAAAGGAAGTAAGAAGTAAGAAAGCGAGTAAATATGGGTGATGTATCACGGGTTCCTGTGAGACTGAATGAATACCTATGTACTACAAAAAAATTTTGTTTCCATTACACCTGATAGTTGGTTCATACATGAGCATGGTTATGGTGAATGAAGGAAGACTGTAAAGATGGGTATCCACTTTGCAGTGACATCAAATCTCGCAACGTGCTGGTCCGTGCCGACCGCACAGCAGCAGTCGCAGACTTCGGATTGGCCATGATCTGCGAGAAAGACATGGTCTACGGACGGGCTTATCAGGTACTGTTTATCTCCCTTTCATTCTCCTTTCTCGGGTTCCATACTGCGATGTGTTTCAAACTAGTGCTGTAGTTTCATCAGTGAGATGTAAGCCTTGAGTGTTTGGAAGGGCGTTATTGGCTAATGAAGTCCTCGTATACGGTAGCTGTTATTGGCTCTACATCCCGTGTTGTTCCGCATTTGTAGCGATGACATTTGCATTCATAAGATCTCTTAGGAGAATATTGGATGGTGCGCGTGATAACTGAGATTATTAGTCCTATCATTGCCCGAGGGGATATTATTGAAGACTCGTGACTGAAGAGCGGAATGAAGATTCGAGAAGTGAGAGAGCATGGGAAACTGAGAGAGTCAGTCCTCAAATCTCATGTTTATCACTTATTAGGCGAGATGTTTTGCCATTTCCCCTCTAATTACCACGAGATGCTGACAATAGAAAAGTGTGAGCAATGACTGCACTCTATCCAATTAACGTTGTCTCTCGCTCTGTCTAACCAGCGAGAGGTGTTTCTGAATGAAGAGAGTCAGTAATGTCGATCTATGGTTGCTGAAAGAGAGAGAATAAATAGAAGCACGGGTGCAATGCAGTGTAGCGAATCAGATGTAATCGAATCATGCTGCTAATGAGTGTGAAATAGGGTTGGCAAAAGCAAGCCAAATCGACTTTCGGAATTCCGACAAATCACCCTCCTATTTGGCTATGTCGGAATCGAGAATCGACTTAGCGGCTTGCTTTGGAGACTCAACGGTCGGAACGAGTCGATTCCGATAGCGGATCGAGGAATCGACTTGTTCCGACGGAATCGAATTGTTCCGACTCTTCCGTCTCGAGAAGGGAAGAGGGTAGATCATGCAAATGACCTCGACTCTCTCTTTGTCTCCTCCCTCTATGCTAATCGATACGCGCTCTCCCCTAGCGAGACTGAAGAGTCGGAACAATTCGATTCCTTCGGAACAAGTCGATTCCTCGATCCGCTACCGGAATCGACTCGTTCCGACCGTTGAGTCTCCAAAGCAAGCCGCTAAGTCGATTCTCCTCCATATCGGGGGAATCGACTATCTAGGACCGAGTCGATACACCACGTCGGAATTCCGACTGGCTCGACCCGATTTACCCAACCCTAATACCTAAGTTTAGTGATCAGATCATGGAATCCTACTTGCGAATTCTACTACATAAATTCGCCTGAGAAGCACCAGTGGAAGGTTCCTCAGGTTATTTTCATTTCAAGCGAATGTCGTTCTCAAACGCTGATTTAGACGGATGCAAGAGCGAGTCTGAACAACATCTCTATCAAGTTGACTAAATCGCAGTATAACGATATGATGATTATGATGGATTCATTGGCAAGCCTTAGCACATTTTTTTCATGTGGAAGTTCACTATTCCAGGATCGCTTCTCCAAAGCTGAGAAGTATCGCAAACATAGCGTTATCTTGTCGCAAAAGGGGAAGAAAACGGCACGGAGACTGTAGCGATAACGGCAATTCACAGAAATTCAGCTTATTTCAGGTGGAAATTTGCATACGAGAGCATTCTCTGCGAGGTTGTGAGAAGGCGCAGAAAGGAGTGGAGCTGGAAGAGGATGAAACAGCATCGGTGAAGATTTTCTGCGAGATCTCACTAAACAATTTCGCGTTCAGAGACCTCGTCAAATCATACACTGAATCGTACCTCGATAAGCGAACGATCGTCTCTATCCCGAAAAGGAAAGAGAAGATCATCGAAGTAACTGCTGTTTACAGAAAAACTGAAAGAATAAATGCCTTCAGGAAGCCGAAGAGAGGCTCGACTTGTGGAATATCAATCTAGCTCGTACCAGAGTGGAGCTGGAGATTGATAAACGAGGTAGGATCGGAGAGATCTCCTTGAATACTTCATTTTGCTTTCAGGTTTAACTCGTGTCGAGGATCAAGCAAAAGCAACGAAAATCGTTGGGAAAATTGGGTCGATGTTAGATTTTTTCTCCAACATAGCAGATAATTATAAAATTAGATTCTCCTCCGGATCCAATGCCGATATTGCTAAACCCTTGGAGAAGGAGGAGCGGGCCAAGCTTGCTGATTCTTGCGATCGAATTGTCACTAGTTCTAGAAGATTTTAAAACTGTTTGATGATGTTCAGGCCAACGTCAGCACCTTCCCTAAGGACTACGTAGACAAGAAGATGGCGCTAGCTGTCGATGAGGTGCGGTTTTCAGCAATAACTGCCTTCTGACCGAGCACCAACTCAGATGCGTTTCACTCTCGACGACTCTACCTTCATCATTCTATCGAAGATCAGTGCTTCGTCAAAGATGAGATCCGGAGCCGCTGCTATGGAGTAATCTGTTCATCGTATTCATGTTAATATCAACTCACACATCTCAGCTTCCAAGCAGCCCTCTCCGACATTTCACTCTGTGCAAATGGAAACGAGTTCATAAAAGATTCGTCAACGAAGAACTGGATAACTGCTAAGGTAATTCTGAACTGTTATGAAAGCCCCGCAAATAGGTTTTCAGTACACCACGAACCCACTCGATGGGAGTTTCGATCAGAAAGCCGAGTTACGTATCGAACCGATTACGATCAAATTCAACGCCAACACTGTGTATGAGTTGATGAGAGTAAGCACTTGTCATAGACTGAGTTCAGATATACATTTTAGTTCTTCTCTCCTCCCGAATCCATCCTATTCGATCAATTACTCTCTCTCCACATCGCCAACTACAATTCCATCATCTCCAATACCCTCACTGGCCTGAAACATGCTGCGGCTAAACGCCAACGACTCGTTCTTGACTTGGTAAGCTTCTGTATTCGCATCATTTCAAACGCGCTGACCTACAGGAAGTTCAGCCAGCCACGTTACTTGTTTGCGAAGGATTCGTATTTGATGATAAGAAGCTTGTGATGAGTGTGAACTGTGGAAGGTTCAAAGTCGGCACGGATAATTCATTGGTTGATCGTTTACTTTTGAATTGTAATCAAGACAAACTGTTTTAGGATCCAAAACTCAGCGAAGAGCAGAGAACAAAGCTACTTGTCTACAATCGCTTTGCCCTATCGTGGACGGAGTTCAAATGTGCGATTGCTAAGGTGCTTTCCAATTATATTCTCACAATTTTTCGAAACTTAAAACGTATTTTAGAACCAAAGTGATCCGAATAGCAAGTCCCTCTTTCATCCGATCTTCACTCAACTACAATTTCACATGTGCTCTATCGAAGATCAGAATCTTGCGAGGTTAAAAATACTGATTCGTTGTTTTCTACTTAATTCTTTTCCAGTTACCGCGTTCTCGGGTCTCTGCCTGATTTCGTGCTGTCAGTCGATGAAAAGAGTCTGATGGACCTGATCAGAATCGGATTATCTATGCCTCCGAACAAGCTGAATTCTACGGTAAGGTCCAGTTGTCGATTTTGTCGAAGCAGCATTGATAATTGCAGCAAGAAAGAGTCGAGAAAGCTGTGCGAAAGATCAGTTTGACGAATCTCAATGTGAAGTCGAGTGAGAAGAAAGAGAAGAGCCCAATGGCTTTTGCCTATGAACGGCCCATGTTCGAGGCTGATTTACACTGGGACAAGGTTTGAGCAACTCAAAGCAACGACGAAAAACGTGATTATAGATGGGATTCGAACTCGTATCTGGCAGCAAAGTTGTCGCTCATTTCATTCTGAGCAAAATGAACACGAAAGTAACAAAGAAAATGTTCGATGCAAAGATGACATTCGAGGTTCAAGTCGCTTTTCAACGTCACAATAATTATTAAAACTCAGATCGGAGGCATAAAAATCGGATCTCCTCAGCTCAAAATATTGGAGAAAGCCAAATCGTCCGATACTCTGCTCAATCTCGTTGTCGATCAGGTAAGCTATGAAGTATCATTCAATAATGCTGAAATGGTTCCAGGCTTCACCAGATTCTCCCGAACTCAAGACTAAGTTCAATGAAACCTTGATGAAGATGGATTTGAAATTCGCAAAAGTTGACTGCAACCTGATCCAAGTTAGTTATCTCTCAGAATGAAAGATCCAAGGTTCAAATTCAGGAACCGCTAGTCGAGCTCTCTACAAAGCTGCGAAAAGTGTCGAATCGAGTGAACGCGCTGGCTGAATCGTTATTAACCGAAGGTTATAACATATTTACTACAGCGTTAATATTACCACTTGCAGAACAAAAGAAAAAGGCAGAATCGTTAATCACTGACGCAACAACTTCGATCACTGAGAAAACGTAAGATATTCGCATTTTCTTGCCTCTGAGTTTTTGTCTCTTGTCAGGAGCTCGGTAATCAAGGACAATGTGTCTGAAATTCCAAGCTCAATCACACTTACGGAAATGTCGTGTCAGTTCGGTGGAATGATGATGCTTATCGGGGCCAAGAAGATTCATGAGACTATAGCCGATATCAAGGATGTAAAAGAATTAATTTGAGATTCGAATTATCTTGTTGTCCAGATTCAAATAGATGCAGTTATGAAGTCCGACCTCAACAAATTCCAAGTCAAACTGCAAGGATTGAATGTTGAAGATGTCACTATTGGAGCAACACACAAGTTTGAATCAGCCTCATAACTGGAACTAGTGAAAACTTTAGGAATGTCCTGAGAACTGAAATAGGAAACAAAAATCTGATGTTTGATTGCTCATACGAACAATATCTCAAGCCGAACAAGGCTGCTACTGAACCGGATTCGAGAGTGACGGTAATCATTCAGCGTAAGAGGTTGTTCTATTTCGATTTTTCACAGATTCGTGTCGCCGAAATAAAGTGCGTCTACACCGCTCTTTGGGCCTCTAGAATGACATTGTGGATGGCCCCTTTCTCGAAGAAACTTTCGGAATCGGCGGAGAAAATACTAGCTGAAGTAAGCAATCGAAGGCCACATCAAACACTGAATCATCATTAGGTCGCGAAGCCGCTCGTTGCTGACCCGATGAAAATGGCGTTGGATATTTCAATGAAGTCACCTGTAATCTACGTACCTTGCTCCTCCAAAAGCAATGATGGACTCATTATCAACATGGGTAGCATATTTAACACGGTCTTGCTTAGATGAACATACTCAGGTTCACTCCGAGTGACGAATCAGTTCAAATCAGAGAATAGAGTCATTTTGGATGTAATCAACGTAGAGTTATCCAATATTGAAGCTTTTGTGTGCGTTACTAGCTTCAATGCTTTCCTCGAATATCCATTACAGTGGTGCGCTAGACGGTTCTCTTTCATCCATTCTAGCAAAGACTGCGGTTTCCACCAGAGTGAGCCGTAATCTGACTTGGGAGAAGAATAAAACGGTGAGCTCGAAGTTCAGCAAATTTTCCATTCCGAAACTCTTCAGCAAGCAATGATGGCTGCAAACGTTAAAATTTCTGAAGCATCAGTTACACTCTCGAAGGCTCAATACACGATCTTGATGAGCATTGCGAGTGGGAATCTGCAAGAGAAGGTGCAAATCTTATTAAATTCGCAGCACCTCTATCATTTCTAGGTCGAAAACGACAATGAAACTGAGATAACTGCTAACTGCGAAGAGACTAACACTGCTGAAACTACAGCAGTAAAGTCATCCACCCCCAAGTGAGATTGTCTAGTTGTAAGCACGAGAACATGCCAATTCAGTTCGACTGCAATCACCATGTCCGCTGAATTTGTCGCAGATGAACTGAAAGTTTCGTTGATCGATGAAAATCAAGGGAAGTTTGCCCTGTTCGAGTGCCATGGACTCGTTGCTGACCACATGGTACCTTTCTGATATTGTCGAATTACTCCATTAAACATAATTTTCTAAGACGTTCGAGAACGGTACAACTCGCAGTCAAGTGAAGCTCAAATCGCTCATTGCTGAAGACAGTCGACCTACGGCTGCAGTCAGGAGCATCTTCGAGGTACTATCGAAAGTGTTCGTCTTTCTTTTACCTTTTCAGACTCGAAAAGACCAAACGGATAACTTATTCGACCTGACATGCGTTCAATGTGCTGAGACAGGAATGAAATGTGATCATCGGCTTCAAATAATTTCCTACGTTGACATTTTCAGTGAACATCATCGCAAAGCCACTGACCGTCTACTTCAATCCAAGTTTCCTTGGAAATCTTCAGAAGTTCGTAGCTGTAGAGAAGACTGCAGAGCAGACGGATAAAGACAAGTACGCTGAAAATATTATAATGAAAAATAAAAAAATATTCAGAATAACCTCAACAACTGGCTCGACGACAGTAAAATCTGCATCTCCTCAAGCGTCTGCAATGATTATTGATGTAAACATGAAAGTGAGTCATGCTTTCGAGCTTCATAATCTAATAGCTTCTTCAGGAAATCGAACTAGTGGTTCTCGAGTCATCCACTTCACGGTCACTCATTCTCTCCTTTGATGTCAAGGCTCATCCGGTACACCTCTATAAGTGCCATTTTACAACTCATCGACTTTCCAGGAGAAAGACTCGACCACTATCGCCGGAATCAACTATCTGTTCATGTACACTGCAGATTCCGGGGACAGGACGAAGATTGCGTACGAGGTTTCATACTGGAGCTGATGAATGGCATGATGCGAACACGTTACAGATACTGAAACGAACCAACATTGATTTGAAGCTTTCCACGACAAGCAAGAATATAAATGTTGAAGTGAGCTTTCGGCATGGACGATACATTCGAAACGATCATTTCCAGTTGGACCTCCACACTCTGGACATTCACATCGCCCCTTCCATCATTAGGCTCCTGTCGAGCATCTCCCAGACATTCTCGGATGCCAGCTCGGTATCATTTTATTCTTCCAATTGCAATACCTTTTTTTCCGATTACAGCGAGAAGAAAAACCTCGCGCCCCTCAATTCCCTCATCATCCTGATTACTGGAAGCCAATGCCTCTGAAGAAGAGCGACTTCTGGTTCCTTCAGGTCTTTAGGCCTTCTCTCTTGTTACAATGACATTCTTTTCAGCCACTCACTGACTTTGTCGAAATGACTCCTTCCATCGTTCGATCAGAGAAAATGGAAGTGAACCTCAATCGACTGTCGATAACCGTGGAGGCTGATGATCGAAAGGTAATTAGCATTACAAAACAATTATGTAATTATACATCAAGGTTCGCGCACCGCTCATCCAATTCGAGGCAGAGGCGAGTGGGCGCGCGAGAAATTGGTATGTTTCAGAAATCTGATAAGAAAGGTTCATAGGAGAGTCGTCAATTGGAGTAGGGTTCGGTATCTCAAAAAATCAACATTCAGGTCGAGTCGTCTAGAATCCTCAGGAGAAGTCGCCTTGCAGATGAACTACTTCAACGAACAACTGGGAGTGTGGGAACCGGTAAGATCCTCAGTGCCAATCTTATTTCAACGTTATTTTCGAGAAAAAAATTCACTCAACTTTTTTCAGGTAATCGAGCAATGCGAAGTCATCGGGAAACCCTATGAACCATGGCGAATGAAAATCAAGGTATCACAAGCTCGCATGAAATAAAATGTGGACTTCGTTCAGGCCCGCACAACGCCTCCTAACGAGAATAAACCAGATCTTTCCATATCGATCACAGCTGAGAGAATGATGAACAGCACGATCTCTAAAACCTTCTATGAGCTAAGCAAGAAACTCCAGGAGGTTAGTTGTAATTGAAAAAAATTGAAAAGCGTTAAAAGCTGCGTTCTCAGAGCTTCTCGAACGCTCGCAACCTCGTCTCCCTTCCCTCCTCTTCGTCCTGGCCTGGAACCGAGCCTCTTCTCATTCACAACAAGACTGGCGTACCTGTCACTATTCGCAATTCGAAGAATCTGGAGGTAACTTGCATTATCAACCTCTTCGATGATTTGAACAAGATTCATGTGTAATGTTCCAGGTGGTGGGTCCTGAGATTCTCGAACCTGGTCAATACGCCGATCTGCGCGCTGTCACCGACATCTCCGATGTAGAGACTGCAGTGGAGAGGAAGGAGGACAGGATGAGTGCACTGAGACAGACGATTGCAACGCATGAGTTGGTGTGAGTATTTCTGCATCATCTTTTCTCAAAAGCACACCCTTCCAGGCTGGTCATCAATGGAATGCTTAGTAAAGTCATCGTCGGGAACGATAAAAGACAGATTGTCACCTTCAATAATCCAAAGAAGGGACTCATCAAGGTCTCTAATTACTTTTGTCCTGATAAATTATCTGAGCCTTCCAGGCAATAATCAAGTCTTCAGTACAAGGTGGTCGCCGATTGTTCACTTTGACATCTCTGGCGAGAATCAAGTCGCATCTTGGAGTTGATGTTGAAGTATGTGCATGTGCATTACCTTGGTTTTGTGCCGTCACCAACTGTTTCCATTCAGGTTCTCACTCAGAACCTCCAGTCTATTGGCAAACTCAAGGCCGGCGGCTCCTTGCACGTTCCTGTCGATGTTCTGCTCTCTTCTTCTGCCTTCTTCTTCCGGTGCAATGGGTAAGTCCCTGAACATCTCATTCTTACTAACTGATGAATTTTAAGAATCGTATCGAAGACAAGTCTGAACTGGGCATCGATCTCAACAAAGAAAGACAAGTCGAAGGAGCATCGTCAACTGATCGAGTGCAAATCTGAAGGCGGCATCTTCCGATGCGACGCTGTCGTGAAGGAGAAGAAATGCGGTAGATCTGTCCACCCTAATACTCGGGAAAAAGCATCTTCAGAACCCTCCGGAGTTTTCTCCATCATCCATCTCCACCCTCCCATGCTACTGCAGAATCTGTTCACTGTTCCCGTGAAAGTGCAGGTTTCATCACGTTTACAGACAAAAACGTGATGAACGATCATTTAGACCGCAATAACAATCAATCCCGGACAGCAACTCGCTATCAATCAGCATTGCGGGGAAAGTGTGGAACTGATGGTTAGAAATGCCCATCAATATCTTGCTTGATTCTGATTTCAGATCACCTACTTCCCCGAGAAATTCATCGGAAACTGGAAGATTTCTGACGAAAAGTTCACAAATATTCTGTTCAAGACTGGCAAGAAGGAGATGGTAATTTGCTTTCTGAGCTTTCCTATTGAAGACGTTCAGTACTTCGGCGTGCACGTCTTTCGCTGTAAGAATGGAGGGCTGAGAGGTGTTCTCTACGCTCCGTACTGGATCGATAACAACAGCCAGTTGAAACTCACTTGCAAGGCTAGTCTTTTTTCTACTGCGAAACTCGCGACGATCAACTAATGCAATTCTCACTCTATGAATGCTACCTGTGAAACACAATCAGGCCGCAACGACCATTTCATTCGCTCCTTCGGACAGCGTAGGAACGATGTTTCCCTTCTCGGGAAATAATCCGAAGAGCACTCAGAAGGTTAATTAATACTCAATTATGTTATTAATTTGTAATTATAATGTTTAATTTTTCAGATGCGCATCTCCGTCGAGAAGTCAGACTTTTCCTCTAAATTGGCGATGGACGTGGTGGGCAAGCAGGACAAGTTTGTGTGCAGGGAAGGGAAAAGGATGTATGAGGTGAGAGATTCTTCTCACACTTCAACCAACCAATTCACGGAGTGCATTTCAATACCGATTTGATTACCATCACCATTTATCTTTAGTAAAACATCATGCGATTTGAGTTTTGTTGATATGGAAAGAGTCCTATTCCAGCTGGCCATCACCATCCGCATGTGCTCCTCTGGCCTCACTCGAGTGATCACCATCTCGCCTTACTACATGGTGTCCAACTGTGGAGAGTGCGTTGACTTCTCATCTCAATCTTAGACTTAATTTCCTCTTCATGATCAAGTTGCTCCTACTGATAATGGTAGTCTTTTCTTCAGTTGGGACATCAGCATACGCGAGCCGTCCTCAAAGACGTGGATCAAAGTGCCTGCAAAGACGGTTTGTTTGGGTAAAATTACCTAATGATGATGCAACTTCAGAGCATCGGTCTCTACCCAATCGAGAGGGAACCTCGACTGATCGTTCGGTACTCTGGAAAGAAGACCGAGTCGATTTCATTCCCGATCAGTCGAAGTATCGACACGTTCGCTCTGATTGATGATGAGAGTGCGGGAGGTGAGCAATTCCGAGCGGTTTTTGACAGTAGTTTCGGTTTATTTGAACAGTTATATCACCCTGAATGGCTAATGAATCGAAAACATTCAGTATCCATCTCCATCAACATCACGCCCAACTCGGCCGTCATCTATCTCACTCCATTCTCTCACGGCGCCGCACCACTGCAGATCATCAATAACACGGCGGTTAGTTTTTTTCTAACAGACAACTGCTGTATCGTGTTCAACAGTGCTTACGATAACCGAGTGAAACCAAGTCAATTTTGAATTGAAATTGCAGTTGCCCCTACACTTCTCCCAAAAAGGCATAGCTAACAAGAATGTTCTCGCACCAAAGAAGACTCAGATGCTAACCTGGAGTGATCTCTTCCTTCCTCAAGTGATTGAGTACGCCAGTGGGAATGTGACGGTAAGTTTTATCGATTAATTAATAATAAATATTCATTAATTAATCAATAACCAGGGCGAAGTCCAACCTGACCACTCCTTCCTGAAGAAGATGAGGGGCAGTGACGGGTAAGATCAGTTATCGATAGAGTCGATGGTGAAACTACCGTACATCAGATTTGTCGTCTCCTTCTTCAACGGTCGTCAGAGTACACTTCTCTTCGAGGAGAGTTACCAGCGAGCGATGAGAGCAGCCGGGAGCTGGGAGAGTGACAAGGTACGGTAATCTACCGTACCTTTCATCGATCTTATCGATCGCTCCAGATCTCGACGGAACTCCGCCTCGACATGGAGGGAATCTCCCTCTCCCTCGTCGACAACGTCAATCGAAGGGAGATTCTGCTGGCGGCAGTGACGTCGTCTGATCTTATCTGGGGCAAGGTCACGACAACAGGGGGATTCAAGGTTGGATTTCTATTTTTTTCAATCTCACTACCAGATCAGATGTTATTGCAAAATTGATTAATTTCATCAATTCTTTTGAGTGTGAAACTCAACAGAAAGTCTTCACTCATTCAGCAATTTGACGAAAAGAAAGCGCGAGCAGTTGAGGATCTCTATCAACTCTATAAAGGCGGCGATGAGCGACATAAAGTCTGTTTCATCGTTTATTTTGTATCATTCAATCGATTTTAGACCGCTGTGATCGACAAAATCACGTACGATTTTTCAACGATGACGATGATCAAGGGGACGGAGCAGAGTAGAAGGGCGATGTTGAGAGCAGGAGAGAAGGTGTAGTCAGACCAGGTTTTGAGAGTTCTAAAGTGCCGAAATTATCCCTTCACGCGATGAATATTGCTCAATCCAGGCGATCCAAGCAGTGATGACTCTGTGCAAGGAGAGGACCTCCTACAGCCTCAAGCTGAGCAGAGTGCAGATCGATAATCAGGTATTGTAACTACTAGTTTTGCTAGTTTGAGGTAACTTTAATTGACGAACGATCGAGCGATGATAGAGAATGTATATGGTGATTTTTGCAACATGGCTACGCACGTCAATTGAACTTCGGAAATCATCCGCTGAATAATATCTATGTGAAGCACAATCGAATTCTCACTGAAACCTCTCGTTTTTATCTCTCCCGAGTCTGCTTTGAGTGTGGGAGATTGACATCTTTAGAGAAAGAACACCCACAAAAAGGACAGAAAGGAGATGTTTGTAAGCCCATGCCATTCCAGCTGGACCACTCTCCCTTCCCGTGCATTCTCTCCATCGCAGCTCCTCCTCTCTCGGACATCGTCGAATTCAATCGAAAACCTCTCTTCGAAATGAATCTCGTGCTGAGAAACCAGACGCATTCGCTCGTTCCTGAGGTAACAAAACGTATCAGTGACTGAATAGAATACTTGCATGAGGTTCAAGTGAAGAACTACAGCTCAATGCCTCTTTATCTGGAGCAAAAACGAAATAGCATTCAGATCGAGCGTCTCACCACCTCCACCCACCCGATCGCTCTCAAGATCGACCTTGGAGTGCTGGGAGAACTGCAGCGGTTTGCGAGCTCGGAGGATGATGATGACAGTGCGAAGGGATACGGGGTGACAATTCATGATGTTCTTCTGCTTAGTTTCTGTGTTTTCCGTTTTTATGTTTTACTTATTTATTCATAATTTTCATAGAGGAGGTTCACATGCACACTGTGGAGTGCAATTTTCCCGTTTTGATAATTCTGGCCATAGCAAATTTAAAGTAACCGTGGTTGCAGGAAGACTCCTTCAAGGCGGACTACCAACTGACCGAGTTGTCTCTCGAAGCTATCGCTCAATCATGGAGAGCGATGCAGCCAAAGGCCATGTACCAGCATCTGGTGTTGGGGAAGATGGATGTGAGGATTTGCTGAACTTCTCTTCTTCTCTTTCAATAATTATTCTTGCTGTGCCGCGAAGTTTGCTACTGTAGAAACTGCTTAGTGTCAGACGCTGATTCGTTAAAAGGCGGTTGAAGTGCTCTGTATTTCAGATCCTTCTCGCGATCACTTCGGGCGATGGCCTTGCTTCATTCGATCTTGGCATGGCGACGAGTGTCGTGGCGTTGTTGACCAAGTTCGCCGGAGTTGATACCGTGTTGACGTAAGATTCATTTTTTTACCGCGATGTGCAATACGATCGCTATTCCTATTCATCCAGTGCAATATGGAACTTGCGAAACCTATTCAGTTTGAATAAAGAAGACGCTTTAGAATGAATGCGATCGAACGGAGGAACTTCGCCTGCTCTACGGCTCAACTGCAGGTCTAAGAAGATATTATCCTCTGTTTGCTCGATTCCCGTAACGCCCACATTCCAGGCCGACCTTACCTCCGAGTGGCTAAGCCTCGACAGGAAGATCGTGCTCGGTCTCACCTCTCTCATGGCCATCGACGCCATTGGGAATCCCGTCCAACTCGCGAGAGAGATCGGGAAGGGATTCGAGGGTGCAGCCATCGCGATGAGAGAGGGAATGAAGAAGAGGGTGAGGAATAGGTTTCGCTTGTTCGATATAGCATAGGATGGATCGGAGACATAATTCTTCTTCCATATCGAGAACGAAGAAGATACAATAGAGTGAACGCATTAATGAGTGAATTGAACATTTAAGATTTTTCAGAAAGCCTCCCGCATCGCCTTCTACATGTGGAAGAGCGCTCGTCTTCTCGCTGGCCACACCATCGGAGGCACCACTGGGGCACTGGGCAAGGTGGTGCAGACGCTGGGAAAGGTATTCATCCTCATCCTACAGCATTCTAAACTATCCAATTGGGCGTCATCGATAGACTAACTTGATTAAGTCTCGCGATGGAATTATTGTGCGTTTATTTACAGTCTTTCTAGTGGTTTCTTCAGTGGGGAGATAAAATTATCAACATTCTGCCATATTTAAGGGAGCAAGCACGCTCACCTTCGATCAGGAATACCAGAAGAGAAGGCAGGATGAGATTATGAGAAAGCCTAAGGTAAGTTTCGTTGCTAGGAGATCTACATGATAAAAATAATGAAAAAAGAAGATAATTCAGGCCTTCCTCAAAGAGGTTCCTCACGTCTTCTCAGTCTTTGGTCGTTCGCTTCTCGGCGGAATCACAGGCGTAGTCAACAAACCAGTCGTTGCAGTGAAGGAAAGAGGAGCTGCGGGGCTTCCTGTGGTCAGTTTGCTCACATTCTTGCATGGAATTGACTGAACATCATGGCTGATCATCTCTGCAGGGCATCGGCAAGGGTCTGATCGGAGCCGTGATCAAGCCAGTCTCGAGCACACTCGACCTCACCTCGACAATGATCCATCAATTGAGACACGCGACGAGTGTCGAGTGGGAACCAGAGTCCATGAGGTGAGCGGTCGAGAACTTTTTTCAGATAGAATGGGGAAGAGCAGGTTTATCAATGATCCTTTAGGCCTCCCCGTCGCCTGGAAGAGGACGGTATACTACGTCCATTCGCTCTCAATGACTCCATTGGATACGCTATCTTCAAAGTTTTGTTCTTCATCATTCGATTTTAATTTCGAATCACAGGAAACGGATAGTGGGCACTGGCTGGGCAGTGATGAATTCATCGCTCATGGATCTGTCAAGGAAGAGGAACTGTTGCTGATCACAGACAAGAGACTCATATTTGCAAAGGTATTTTGTGCTTCACATAATAATTAGTATATGATTTTCATTCAGCTCGGAGCGATCTGGTACTCGGACTGGACTCTAGACTATGGACAGATCAAGGAGCTTGTCCCGCTGCAAGGAGGAGTGAAGGTTGCTTAGGAAGTTTGGTTCTAATAAAAGCCAGAGATTCGTTTAGATAATCACGACATCCTCGAAGAAATTCCTGAAAGGAGGCAAGGGAAAGATTGTGATGTATAATAATGCTGAGGTAATAGAAAAAAGGATGTCTTTTTGAGACGCATTTTTCGAAGGTTGTCAATCCAAAGTTGATGGACGCCTTCGCAAAGTGGAAGAATCTTTCTCAGTGAAGAAGACCATTCCCAACTAACTCTAATATTGTGAATCGAGATACAAATAATTTATGATTTCTTTCGGATCGTTGAGCACATTTAAGAACCACAGCGAAGATTTGAATATTCAGCCTCATTTGGGTGCACATTTTGTTCGTTCTCTGCTTTCTGCACCTGGGAAGCGGGTGAGAAGTCTCCAATCTCCCGTCATCGTACGCTCCACTTCACTCACGCTGCAGACTCTGAGAATTGCAACCTTGCAGTCATGTAGCTTGGCCTCGATGTTGACATCTTCTGAGTGCTTTGCCATTGCGTTCACATGAAAAAAAAGGAAAGCGTACAAGAACTGTGTTTACCTTGTGGGCAGCTCAAAATTTCGCCCAATTCGCTGTCGAACCGTGGTTCAATGACGACTTTCGACCGAACCGTCGAATAACACCCCATCCCTTGACCCTGAGGGTCCCTTCCCTTCGACCAATTGCTCATGCTCACTCAAAAAGTGTGTACTAATTTTGACGCAATGGCCGAACTCATATCGTATTTCATGTGTGGGAGGACAAGTTTGTTGTGGGCAGTTTATCTATAGGAGAGTGGGTGGACAGAGGGAATTTATGCATCCGAGGACCCCGTTGTGAAACACCAGAGCTCACGTTCCGTAAACAACGGAGAAATGCAGCAAATTTTCCCTGTCTCCTTATCAAATCAGGAAGGAAAGCGATAGTTTTCCGTATTTATCGGTTGCTGCAGATGAGAAGATGAGAATAGGCGCAAGAATGGTGTATCACGTGCGCAAAAACCCCGCAGACATTTATTTTCATCTCTTTGTCCCTGACATTTTGCATTGTGAAACTCATCCAGTGGCTGGACCCACCGCCTCCTCAAATTGTGCATAACGAACGAAACGTCAATTCTGCAAAACAGAATGCCCACGCTCCAGTATCGTATTCGCTGGACTATACATATCCCCGAGCGCCCACTCACTGTTGTATTATGTTGTGGAATTCCTGAAATATCTCTCGAAAATACTCATCCCAATGATCAACGGTCACATTCTGCAGGGAACCCTTCCCTCCTGCAGATTCTCTCTCTGCGTGCCTTCACTCGAGTCTCCCCTGACCCCTCCGATCATTCGTGTGCATTCAAAGAAACAACAATTTCTGTGACGCGAGTAGCGGCCTGAAACCGGAAACTTCTTGCTACGACTTTTTCGCAGCAGTGATGTCAAGCTTCACGTTTTGCCCTCGATTTGCAGAGCTTTTCTGACCTCTTGAACTTCCTTGAAGAGCTGTTTCAGACATCTCCTTGGCATTTCTCAACTGCTTATTGGAATTTATCACACGATTATCTCATCATTTCGGACCGGGAAGCGACTCGGCTTCTCAAATTAGAGGATGCCCAAATGTGGACATTCTAGTTTCAGTCTCCTCATCGGATTGCGGGGAATCCCTTCTAATCGAATGAATGCCGTCACTTTCGGGCTTAGGGAAAAGGCAAATTCTGTTTGTGAAACGCGGAAGAGATTATTTCATTACAACTTGCACGTCTCAGTCGCCCCCGAGGCCATTTCATCAGTTTTTTGCCCACTCTCGAGTTACTCATCAAATATCAGACTCGACGGTCATGAGATTAGTGCATGATCAGGACAACTGCCTGTTCATTAGGCACTATTTTTACACAAACAATTAGTGATTGCGATGCATGGAGAGACGACGACTACTCGAACTTCGAACCCTCTGGTCAGGCGTTTCGCATTATCTTGAGGGTGTGGTATTGGGCTAACAACTGAGGGCATCTCCTCAAATCTCCTGCTCCATTATCAGTTAGAGCAATATAGCATGCTGAGTGGAGAGACTTCCTTCCCTAGTTTGGTATGCAGATAATTCGCTTCACTCTCACGATGTGTTCCTCATTCGATCTCTCCACAAACCACGAGTGCGCGCTCCCCTTGTTGCCCTATATCTCCATTCGCTAGCCGAAGAGAGATCGCGGGGCTCCAAGAGAGCCCACAGAGCTCCAACCTCTCGGCCGCACTGCGCACCACGAGTTCGCCCCATCAGCAGCAGTGTGTTGACAGTGTGGAGTAATCATGCAGGGGAGAGAGGGGATGAATTATCGTGGGAATGCGGCTGTTGATTTGGTCAGTCGAAGGGGAAGAATACACTGCAAATCGAGTGAACAGACAGAGACCGGCAGGGGAACGATCCAAACATCCAAGACGATCCACTCTGATGGTGGTTCGAACTCCGAACTATTTCCACGTGGGCATTCCCGGAAAACACCTTGTCTATCTTGTCTAATATTGCAGCGAGTTGACAGATTGATTATGGTGAACACATGCATCATTAGGTATCATTAGGAAGTTGCTTTAGAATCCCGCTTGTTTGTTTGTTGCGTTTGCTGTTGTTTTCCCTGGCGAAACTTAGCCTCTGAGCAGTGAAAAAAGCAATCTGATCCGGAGAATCGCTGCCCTCGCGGCTAAAAATAAGCGCCGTTTCGTTTCCGCATCATCTCAGATTTCGAGAGGAGCGAGAGGGACAACTCTAGGAAGTGATCTGACACCCTTCTCCCCTCCTCTCCTCTCCGACCACACAAACCACCCTCGATCCGTGGAAATCAGACCTGAAAGCTGAGAGGGATGACGCAAAGTCTTCGCTACTTACGTCTTCGCAATAGATCTTTTTTGTTCCGGTTCGGCGCTGTGCTTGAACTTCCCGAGGGGCAGTTCCGGAGCTTCTCTGATTTCAGATCTCATGCACTCTTATCGGACTGGAACCAGCATGCCTCATTGCTCAATACTATCTGGGTACAAAACGGAAGGGCTCTTTACACCTGAGTAAGCTGGACTAGAGAGCATCCGGATCTGTGGTCTTGACCTCTGGCTTCAGTGGAAGAAATTGAGACTGGCACGTTTGCACCTTCGCTCTTGGAAAATCTCTGGTCTTGTGTGAGATCAAGCAGAATGAACAGCTTTTCACGCTATGAAATCATTTTTTGGGGTAAAAGAATTCAAGTTAAACGTTTTCTGCAAAGAAACACTGTGGTTTAGCGTGCGTTCTCCCTTCGATCTCATCAGCAGCAGCATGCATGCAGTCACATTCCTTCGTGTCAGATCAGCCTCTTCTCTCTAATTGATTCGCTCGTGCGATAGACAAGCTGGAGAGAATTCGGTTCCTCATTCGAAATCGACTTTTCCACTAGAGCAACCACGCGATTTGTTCGAAAATCAGCGGTTTTCGTGCATCTTTGCACAGTCATTCAGCAGGAACAGTACCGTATCTGCCATATCTCTCGAACAGATTTATCCAGTTTCTGATCGGTGATTGATCCCAACGCAATGCGTGTACTGTACTGTGCTAGTGTACTATCCACCTATCACTCGGTCGCTAGCGTGGAATAGAAAGGGGTTGTTTTGTCACTCAAATATTGAGGATCGTTGGGAACGTCACCGATGCACTAAGTAACTAGGAATAGATGTGACACTCTCAATTACTCGAGATGCTAATTGAGGGTTCGTAAATACGAAGAGTGATATTTAGATTAGAAGGGAATGGAGAAGAAGAAGATCGAATGCGGTGCAGATCAGCTTTGAAAAGAGATCAATGAAGAACCTTTTCTTCCTCGTACGATTTCATAGGTACAGACTACAAAAAGGCTATGACCAATTCATCTTTCTGCACTAGCGAAAGATGACTAGTAAAACATAACGAGATGCGCAAGGCGCAGTCATACATACCTGTCAGAGACCGGGCAGAGTGCGCTAGAACTGTGCGCCCCCTAGGCAATCCGTTACTGAACTCTCTCAACAATATTAGGCAGTTTGGCGCATTCGGCCAATCAGTCAGCACAAAAACCATTCAAAGTTTCTTCTCGGGGCGCATTCCTCAGTTGATCAGGGAGTGGTATCTGCCCTCCTTTCTGCCCTAATCATCTCAATAAGGGTGTGTTCGATTCGGTCTGAGACTGGGTAGGGAGTGGGCTGAACGGGGAGTGGAGAGAGGGACCGCACCCTCGATTGGAGATGGGCTCAGACCTAATCCCTTTATGAAGAGAGCTGAACAGCACAGAACGCAACGAAGAGAAACTTCCTCGTTCGAGAATGAATACGGTAACTGAACGGTGCTTGAACGCATCGAGATCCTATGATAGCCTAGAAGATGAGTAATGGTTCATTATTAGCCGAAAACAGTTCCGGCTCGACCGGAAGATAGAAAACGACCGGAAAAAGTCCAGAGGCGTGGAGCGTTTCCGTCAAAATATCGCTAGCTGTGCTGCATTCGTCGAATGATCTCTTCCTCTCTTGTCTCACAATCTCTCCCCAATCACACAATTTCTCGCTAATGACGTCATCGTTCCCACGGTGTGAACAGAGGAGCGATCAAGGAGGTCTGGCCCCGCCCCCTTCGATGAGCCAATCGCCGGCTCTGGCTCCGCCCTCCGCGCCTTCTCGCCTATATAACGGAGAGGGGCGCGGCTGGGTGTGGCTTTGGTTCTACCCCGCCTCTCATTCTCTCACTCCTCCTCTCTCGCTCACTCGCTCTCTTCTCCACTGAGCTATCGACAGCCATCCTGTCCCCGCTCCGCTCCACCCCTCATCGGCTTCTGACCCCTCGTGTCCCCGAGCCGCTCCACCCCCCACTCAATGGCTGCATGCTTGCCGCCGTGGCGATACACTCTCGACGACTGCGCCGACCTCTTCTGAGCTGCAAGATGGAATCTGCAGCAGCTGCAGCAAGTATGCGACCCTGCAGCAACCTCCTCTCTGGTTGCTGCAGCAGCAGTCGCAGCTGCACCCGCAAGAAACCACCGTGGTCTCTCCATCGACTGCCCCATCGGTGACATCTACCGTAACTCTCCGATCTACCGTAGTCTCTTCGCGTCAGGATCGCATCTCGCTAGTCGCTCTCCGCATCGGAATCGATTCAATCGATACATTCTTCATCGTTATTCTTCAATAATTATCGTCTTTACTCGAATATCGTGCAATATTCGCTATTCCCATCCATTCTCCCGTATCAACTCACTTTTCCTTTCATCATAATTCGCCCCCACTGCATTCTCCCCCCCCCCCCCATTCTCCCCTTCTCCTCTCACGATTGGTGCATACCTTGGCATTATCAACCCAACTCTACTGATCTGACAACCCATAACTGATCTCACAGGCCCGCTCTTGTTATTATTTCTGCCCCCTGACCACCCCGTCTATTTACGTGTAACTGCAAGGCAATTGACGAGCTTTTCCCTCTCTCAATCTGGATCATCCCCCACACTGAGACGTGTTGTGTTCCCTTCTTCTATTCCTTCTTCCTCGTATTGCTTACAAGTAACCCTGTTGATTCCTCTCAAAGAGGCAAATGTATAATAAAGTATTATTAAACTATTTCTCCGTTCCACGGGACGCACTGAACAAGGAAATGGTCGAGACGGGAATTATCAGTGGGGGAATGTCAAGGGCAGTAGCTGGTGGGCATTTGTTCTCTGTTTCATCAGCTTGACTCCACTTCTTGGTCCTTCGATGCAGCAGATCTCAGCACAGATCGGCTAAGATCTCTTTCTGCTCTGGAATTCGACGAATGCTCTCAGCTGCTGGCACTAATTAGTCATTAATTAGCTGTTTGGTCATTTGCTAATTGCTTCTATTTTTAGCCCCTTGCCTCGGGACAGTTCGGGAATACCTCGTGGCTGATTGCGTCACACGTTCTTTCGAACAGAAAGTGACGTGTCCTTGATGAAATTGATCTCTCCTTGTTTATCTCTCTCAGTTGCAAGCTGTAGTCGTTACTATGTTTGAGTGCGTGCCAGAGGAGGAATGGAGGAGAGAGGTGAGACGAGAAGGTGGCACTGTAACAGACGTTCCACGCGCCTTGGCAAGAGGAGAAGATTGATGATGAGTGAAGGGCGATTGATTGATTCCTTCCCTTGCTGTGCAGTGACTATAATTAGCGCACGATGCACTATCAAGAGATTAGAGAGAAGGAGTGATAGAGAGAAGGGAAGATAAGAGTATTCGCGCAAAGTTCGCGGATGTTCAGCAAGTTTTGACTCATGATTATGGGAAAATATTTATAGACAACCCGGTGACTAGTACACTACACTGATTTCTCATCGTCTTTGTCTTGCGATCCCTGTGCCAAATAATGGAGTACCTTTGAAAAATAGCAAGCAAAATTAGGCCGATTAGTGTGGGCAAAAACCGGGATGGTATTGTCCATCCTTCTGCACTACTACTCATGTGGTCAATGCCTATTTCGGGCGGCCGGGTCACTTCCCGATTTCTCATCTCTCTCTCTCTGCCCAACTCGAGATCGACCATCCGTTTCAGCTCTTGAGCCCTTCCAAGAAAATAGAAGAGAAAACACATGCGACGAGGCTGTTTTGGGGGATAGAACTTCTCTAGCGAGCGAACACTTGACTAATGTCTTCTTATGACGACAGAGGAGACTCTGCCCCTGCGGACAGCGAGAATACCCGGAATGCTCTTAGAGTGAGAAAAAGGCTGAACGTTCGTTCTTCGAGTCATAATTCTCTCACATAGCGAATCAAACAACATTCTGCCATGTCGTACACATTCTGCCTTCAAACAATATTATCCAATTGGAAAATACCATCTATTACAGGCCCTACTAGCACCCAGGTGCGAGGGTGTCGCAGACTGAAGCGGGGGCGCTAAATTCCGGACTAATAGATGGTGTGGGGTAATTGTCGCTGTAGAAGGCATCAATTTCATCGCACATTATCCCTGCAGTAACAGCAGGGTTCAGAGACGTGCCTACGCAGCCATCTATTGTACAGAAAAGCACGTTCTACATTCAGGCTACGTGACCTTTGGGTGATTACCTAGTGGTGATGCAAGGGAGGCAAACGTAAACTTCCTCATAGCGACCACTCCTTTCACCACACCCACTCTCTTTCTCTGACTCTCTCAAATCAGCACGCTCTCTCGCTGATTACTGATTATCACTGTTCAATCTCTTCTGATTACACGCTATCTCGTCCCTTTTCCGTCTGTCCTCTCCTCCATTCACAAACACTCTCGTTGCTGATCGCTATTATCGAATTAGTGCGAGGTGGTCGAGTGGAGGGAAGAAAGAAGAGGAGAATTCCCACGGTCTGATCATGATGAGATTGATTGATTGATTTGAGGGAGAGTTGTACTATCGAGGAAATTACAAGGAACGCGCGATCCCGAAATAGTGGCAAGATTAGAAGGGCTGTACTTTCTACGTTGGAATTTTGGAAGGAATATCAGTATCAGGCCATAAAACGTGGTGAATTTATTTCTCCCCGTTCCCTTCGAAGATCTCTGAACGATGCCCTCTCAATCCTCCCGAAATAGCCCTTCATTATCCTTCTCATCACAGATTCTGAGCAGCGACAGCGTGGTCAATGAATAGACAAACCGCTCCGGAAAGTGGAGGCCAGAGAGTTTTCTAGTGCATTGCATGCATTCTGACAAGACATGTTGCGGGAACGTCGACCTCTCATCGATGAAAGATCGCTGAATGAGTGTTGCAGGCTGCATCAAAAAGAAGCTCCAGAATAGAATTCAGTTCCAGAACACTAACAATAGCTATCTTTACGACTCTTGCTGCAGACTCGACCCATTGTCTGGAAATGCCAAGTGTTCGTTATGTCCCGTCCGGTTGCTATTTCGAGCTGTTGCTTTGTCTTCCTTTCGTTCTCGAGCAAATTGAAAATAGCCTCCAGCGCCAACGTCCATGGACAATGGACGAGTGCATTAACACCCTCGTGGAGGTAATTTTAGACGCAATTTTAGATGCACCCAGACATCAAAGGATGCCGACAACATGCCTCCCCTGAGGGGTTCTGTCCCCTTACACCACCCATTTAGTATTCTTTCAGTTAGGACGTTCTTTGTTTATCGCCTTCTCCTCTCTAAGCTGTGCATGTTTCATTAGTGGGTCGAGATCTCTTTTCGGCGGTGACGCTAAAGAGACGATTCTTGTTTTTGGCCTGCATGAAATATGCAGGACTGAGTCTTTTGCGATGAAGGACGACGACATTTGAAGTTCATCATTCACTGAAACTTTCATGCTTCTTTGGAGTGTGGAGAGAGACTAATCAAACTTGTACGGCGAATGATGTGAGTCTGAATGAATGATGTGGATTCGGAAAAGAAAAAGGACGGACAACAAAAAATCCTGAAAACCTCGTTAGACTAAGCAGCATAACAAGCGTCAGGTACTAAAAACGCATAAGACAGTTTTTTCTCGCATGTTTTCGGGATCGTCGAGCCAGTAGATCGAGTGTATTTAGAAAGTTCTCTGCGCCGCATTTCGGCCAACTGAAACTCCGCAAAAACTCGGTCCGTTTCTGACCGAGGAATGTTCCTGCACTGTAGTCTATGCAGTTGCATGGTGCGATCTGTGAAATCTCGCCACCGCACTCCGCACGCACATGCGCACACAGCACAAAAAAGTCATCAATCATAGTGAGTCGGCAGTTGCCCTAAGCGTTCTCTGCACGCCCTCTCTAACTACGGTCGAGCACAGACAAACAAGCAATCAAACACCGAAAAGAAGCGCTGTTATTTACCGTAAGCCGTAGTGTAGTCTACCGTAACCGAGACACAGCGTACTACAGTACAGTACTCTCGTGTAGCCCCAAACCACCACACCCTATTTGCTCTAATCGAGGCTGCTCCGCATCAGCCAAAGTGGAAGAAAAACATGTTTCTCCCCTACATTCGAGAGACAGTTCCCGATCTATGGTAACAAGTCGCTCTCGCGGTTACGGTAGTCTCACCGTGAACTCAGACTGCAGTCTGGGTACTGTATCCTAGGGTACTGTATCTGGTGTAATCGTTGGTTCCTTCTCCTCTGCTCGTTCTCTGCATGTTGTGATGCGTATCCGAATCTTTCCTCTCTACTCAATTGGGCATTCTCGAGTTTGGTCTCGAGTCGATTGCGTCACAGAATGAGAAGAAGAGAGGCACAAATGGCATTATCAGGCACAAGCGCACACTCTTACGATAAATACCCGAGGGAGATGGGTGAATCAGGATGGCATGACTTCTCTGCATGACTCTACACAACTTCATTGACACTCAAGCCTATCTCGCCCATATCTGGCCTTGTCTGGGTCTCTTCTAAGATATTCTCCCTCCTCCTGCAGCATGCTTTCTCGATTGCATGCAAGCCCAAGGACGTCGTCCGGGATTGCAGCTATTGTTGTGCAGCTGCGACTGCTGACGTAACGGCTGCAATCGGATTGAGCAGCAAAGTATGGGTCGGCAGACTAGTCGACCATGTTTGGGACCGATCAACAAACATGATTCTGAACCTCGAAACATGCAAAGATGTCGAAAACATACATGGGCGAGGAACGCTCGCTCGATCTTTGAAGGCAAACCAATTGTTTAGAGTGCATTCTTGAAGATCTGAGCCTGGACACATGCAAGGGATCAGCTCTCATTTGTGGAAGCCAGATCGGGACTAGCAAGCCATCCTGTATCGACCACGAATCCTCTCAGTCATAAGCTCTCTTTAGCCTCGATAAATAGTCGTAAGAAGCAGAAACTACGAGTGAACGGATCACAATCTTAATCTGCAGCTGGCAGTTTCTCCGTTCTCCATAAGTGTTTACAGTACAAATCGTTCTAAATCCAGCGAAGCCTCGTGTCGAGCGAGATACTTTCGCATGTCATATAATTGGCTAGAAAAGAGGACTGAAATTGCCAGCTCGATCTCTGGTTATCTCTGGTTCACGGAAATCGCATGATGCCGAGGCGCAAAGTGCTTTGGGAAAGGCTTGCCAATGGGAAGAACTACTGCTAATTGTGGCTATTTCGGCTTCTTTTCGTGCTGCTGGGGTTTTCCCGATCTCAAAATAGCCCTTCGGCCACCATGAGACTCAGCCGCTTTGTCCTCTTTTCCGTTGCTTCCCGAGGGCTATTTCGGGAGCGTTCCTTGTTGAGTTTGAACAAAACAACTTGGTAAATCATGGGATCGCATTATCCATTGATAGCGTAGGTGCGTAGGTCTCGACAGAGAACAAAGGTGGAGAGAAAATTAATTGAAGGTGCTGGATAATAGGTGATAAACTCAGTCAGAACCGTTCCACCTTCACGTTTCTGGAGTTCAATGAGACAGTCTGCGAACGGAGATCTCCTCAGTGCCCGGATCTCTGACTTCCGTAGTTTCCTAGGTGTTTCTTTGAGAACTCAAGACTCAATTGACAGTCCCATTTCTCATACCGTCAGTTCTGCGGTTGAGAAATCAGAGGCAGACAATTCGATAAGTTCTATTTCCGGGATGATTCAGATTCTGCACGATCGGAATGTCCGGAATGGTCAGAAAACGCGATAGACACGCGGGTTATGATGTACTCAAGGAAGATAAGGACCACACGATTGATGACGGGAACTAGAGTGATTGGCGTCGAGTACAATGGCATCTGATAAACGCACACGTCATGCTATCACCGATTCCGAGGGACTCAGCATCCAAACTAAGCATCTAATTTTTGATTTCGGAAACATTTTTCGAAAACCTAAAGGCAGTGGTGTTGCCACCTCGCCTGGAATTGTGTTGCCTTTTGTGACTGTTTGGGTGCAGAGTGGAAGAGACGGAGAGGAACATAGAATCGCGACACGCGAGGCAAATTAGTGTATGTGATCTGGCCATTTAGTGGAAACAAAGTAATGCGGAGGGACCAGTCAGGGACCGAATCAATACCCGAGAATGCCGTTGTGGACTATCATCTAGTACTATCCAGAGGGAACGTTTTGTCATGGGGTCGCCCCCTCTTCCTCGTTTTGATCGATGAGTGGAACAAACGGACAAAAGACATAGACGATTCGATCGATTGAGGATGAGGGATCGAGATACTGTTGATATTTATCACGTCATTATCACAAATCACAGCAATATCAATCAGCAACACTACTAAGAATAGGGTTGTGGTTACTATAAATAGCCTGATCGACCTCCACTAATCACTGAATTAGCAGGAAGAATGGAATGAGGAACGAGGGAATCGATTACGAGGAGCGGCTAATTGATCGAGACAGCTAAGGGAAGAAGTGATCAATGATCTCGAGAATAGATGGTATCAGTTTAGCAGAGAATGATGCAAATTCTGCACTGGTTTCGGGCAAAAATGGATGGGTTTCACAAGATGTTTAATTTCGCTCTTCCCGCATCAACGCAATGTTGTGTATGTATTCATTGTAAAACACCAAAATATAAAACGGAAAGCAGGAAATTTTCGCATTGTTGTCTTTTAAAGTGCTTTAGAAACCTTGAATTTTGATTCCTTACTTCCTTAACTGTCTACTCTGGTGTGCCGCCTCAAGTTGAAATCAAGCTCGTTTTGGGGGTTCCCAAGTTGCCCCCAGGCTTGATTCCAACTTGGGAGCGACCCAACTCTCTCCATTTCCAATACTCTCTCGTTCTGTCTTTTTCTCCAACTCTCTCGCTCGGCTACCCAAGTTGGAATCAAGTACCGTAGTTCGAGTTCTCAAGTTGGAATCAACTTGGAATCAACTTGGAAAAGAGCGAGACAGTCCGAGATAGTATGTGAAATGAAGAGACCAGGTTCCCCAAGTTGCCTCCAGGCTTGATTCCAACTTGAGGCGGCACACCAGAGTAGCCTATTACTGTTAGCACAGCTTAATGCAGCTGCACGCAACAGTGATCGCCGTTGTGACAATGATCTCTCAATAATCCACACCCTGGACACACCCGATCGTTAAAAGTCATTCATGACCTCTATTTCACTCCCGAATTACTGTGATACGAGGCAACAAACAGATCATTCAATGCAACGAGTGACTGTCATCATGTAATCGCCTAGTTCCTCATCAGGGAAGTACGTATCATATTATCAACTCGGATTGCGTTTCAGTAATCGTGAACGCAGTTCCTGGTGATAGTATACGATCCAAAGAAAAGAAAAGAATAGAGCCTTTATCAGAATCATGCAGTTATTGGACATGGTAATCTATTCTAAAGAAAAACCATCTAATCAAACCGATTTCTCGAACGTTTGATCTCTGGTCCAACACGATTAACCCTGATCTATCTGACCTGTCCGATCAAATCGTGTTTGGGTTCTCTTTTTAGTTGAAATCGGGACTAGGGCGTGGAACAACACGAAGGGCCGCACCCCGATTTCATCGATCATCACAGCTCATTGGACTCTCTTCATCACCACTCTGTCATGCCTGCCAGACAGAGCGAGAGAGCGGGCGAAACGAAGAGAGTCAGACTCAGCTCATCGAACCGTGGGAAAGACGGCCCGAAGTGAGCGAACTTTGCCTCGCTAATGTGGAAATGGGCTGATCGGATGATGATTGAAGAGTTACTGTGGTTAATGAATTAGGCGAGAAAGAAGAAGGTTGCCTCTAAGTCTGGACTGCGCATGAACTTTACATCCTCGTTCAGTGCTGATTGATTGAGCATGCGGAGAACTTCATCTTAGAATAGCGGAACTTCTTGGATATCTAGATCTGAACAACCGCTCGCACACCCAAGAAGTACCAGAATAGCTTGCATTACTTGCCATTCAGGATCAAAGTACGGCTACGCTTCTCGATCAACTGCCAATCACAACTTCTATAATTAGCGCCGTTCCGTCATCGTCCGTTCTGCTTGTTTTCAGCACTGTTTGCTCCTCTCTCCCCTTCTCGATGACTACTTCTTCTCGCCCCCTTGCATTACACGGGAGTGTAACCACAAGTGGAGAGTAGCCACCCACACTGGCACCATAATGAATCATGGTAGAGAGACGAGTGTCAAAGATCAAACAATGGTAATGCACTTTCGAAACTGTAAGAAAGTTCCAAAGATCTAAGGGATCGAGGGATGAGAGTTCAAAGGGGAAAGCCGGTATCACCCGTGACGTAAGGAATTCGATTAATCGAGTGAAACGGAGCGAATTCCTCGCATTACTGTGACCCCTCGAGGCGAAATGAATAGACGCAGAGGAATGCGAAACGGCCAAACAACTAACGTGAGTAAATATCGCAGTGCCGGACAACAGCGCCATAGGCCACAATAGGAGTGCGGTGCTCATCAGCAGCGTGGCGCAGTGGAAGCGTGCTGGGCCCATAACCCAGAGGTCGGTGGATCGAAACCACTCGCTGCTATCTTCTTTTGCTCGCATTTTTGGCGATGACTAACTACGTAGGAGGGCTGATTGCGTCACAACGTGAGAAGAAGCAAGGGAGAAAGTGAGTCAGGGTCAAATTCCGAGAGTTCCCCTTCCCTCTCGAAACAATCAAACAAGCAAAACGCAACATGAGAAGAGAGTGCAATGCGCGGCTGATTGCGGTTTGTGAAAGAAAGTGAATGAGTAGTAGAACAACTGAGTCAGTGGGGAACGAAACTTGATACTGAACGAGTACTCCAGTGAAAGTTACTCAAACTATGCTGACTAGACTCATTGGAAGCATTCGGGGAGGCTAATGCGAAGGAATGCTTACGTGCCAATGCCAATCTTACTGTATCACTTCAAAGTACTGATTACGGTAGTGCGACGAAAGTACGAAGCGTGAATCACACGTGAAGAATGAACTGTCAACAGAGAGAAGCTGACACAGATCTCATCAGTACTAAAATTCATAAGTGATGTTCAGAGAGATCAAGAAATGTGGATAAATGAAAAACGCTTAAAACATTTCATAGAGTGTGATGAGACAATAATACATTGGAGCACGGTGAGTAGGTCACCACGGCTTGAGACAGAATTGATCCCTAGATCCCATTCATTGCCAACAACGAATCTCCGTGCATAGTAGATAATTCTACTCTCTTGCACAATCCGAGCTTTTATCGCTCGAATATAACTAGAATTTGATCAGCTCGTCAACGTACCACCTCTCCAAGCGGTTGCACAGAAAGAAATAACCGCTGGGAGATTTGTTGCACACGTGGTACAACATTCTTGCGCCAAAATTACGCTGCAACAACACAGAAAAATAAGGAAGGCGACAGTTTTTCTGATTTGATAAGACGGCACTCAGGGAAAATTTGCTGCATTTCTCCGTTGTTTACGGAACGTGAGCTCTGGTGCTTTGCAACGGGGTCCAGCATGCCTTCAATTCTTTCAGTCCACCCACTCTCCTATAGATAAACTGTCCACAACAACCTTGCCCTCCCACACATGAAATACGAGCTGAGTTCGGCAATTGCGTCAAAATTAGTACACACTTTTTGAGTGAGCATGAGCAATTGGTCGAAGGGAAGGGACCCTCAGGGTCAAGGGATGGGGTGTTATTCGACGGTTCGGTCGAAAGTCGTCATTGAACCACAGTTCTGCAGCGAATTTGGCGAAATTTTGAGCTAACATCAAGGTAAGCACACTTGAATTTTGAGTGAAACCGATGTCATTTTCACGTATCGGGGTTTATTACTGAATCTGCTGCATCCCAAGACTACAGGTTACAACTCCATTCTCAGAGCTTGCAACGTGGGGTCAATGAAGCATACCATGACGGGAGATTATTCGACCTCTCGCCTTTCCTTCCGGAGTCCCGCAGAGAACGACTAGAATGTGCACTCAAATCCGACTTCAACCACTTATTTTGTGGTTTTTCATCATAAAGAAATTTATTTTATCTTTCGCAATATCAAAACAGAGGAACGAAAACGGTAGACGGTCACTATCGAATGCCTGCAGCTTGCAGGAATTCCTGAACCTGTCCTTGTGTCGTGAACGAAAAGAGATACATAAAATACGCCAGGTACCATCCAGTAGGCGCAATATAGATAAAAGATTGAATATCCGCATAAGCGAAAAGGTTTTCGTCTTCATCAAAGCGTATGACGAACCTGCAAGATAATTATGATACTCGTTCTGTAGGAGCTATGAAATCTATTTTCAAAAAAAGATAATTATAAAATTTTAAGTGGAGTTTACTCACCACCACCACCACTTGTACATATACATCCAGAACGAGGTTCGGGAAGAACAGAATGTAGTGCCCGCCACTTAGTGCGAACAGAGTGCAGAAAATGAAGTGAGCGATCATCTCGGTTTTAAACCACTGCAAAACAGGATTCCCTATGCGAAAGTCAATTTGTATCCAAAATAATCAGCGTCATACCTCAATTTTATCTCGTTTCACATCAGGTTCAAGTGTCCGCCTTTTCTGGAAATAAAATAATTCTTCAAAATTTCAATTTTGAAGAAGTGAACCCAATCGATTTTATGAAAAACATCTCACATGAAGATACCCCTCGAACTGGCACATGAATCTCTCGTGGTACCACGCATTGAAGAAAGCACTTGTCCAGTACAGTACCTGAAAGAAAGCTTTTTCGACCCATTTTGAAGCATGATAAATATATTATTGAGATAAATTCACTTACATTCGGTAGCGTGATCGGGTTTGTATCGATTGTGGATAGAGCAACAGTCAAGATTAGATCAGTATTGAATTTGACCACGACCGGAGCGTGAGAAATATTCATTGTCTGATTTTTTAAGTGACTAAAACAACAATTGGATGAGTTTGATGTTGGGAAAGTTGCAATAAACCGCGGTCAGTGTTCGAAAATAAGGACTGAATAAGGGAGGCGATGTCTCTCTAAAGCGTCTCGAGCGAACCGCGCATGAGTCTGACCATCTGTCTCCCGAAACCAGTTGGTACGATTAGATTGACCCGAGTAGGGATATTCGATAGGACTAAGGAAACACAAATTGCAGAATGTTCTTTCTTTATTATTTCCTGTGAGCAGAAATGATGAATAAACGCGAACAGCTACAATCTTTATCTTTGGTATTTTAGCAAGTACATCTGGTCTCTGATTCGCTATTTACATCTACGATATCGGTTGACTGAGAAGGCAGGTGCTTGGACTCGAATCGATTCACAATCAGCCTGGTCATTGCTCGCATCATTTCTGCTATTCCTCGATTTAGAAGTGCCGAGGTTTCCACGTAAACCTGATGGGTATGTTTTTTTTAATATGTTTTCAAGATCAAAATATTTGGAAACCCACCATCGACTTTTCCTCTGCTAATGCTCTTGCCTCATTCTCATTTACAACTCTATCCGCTTCATGATCAATCTTATTTCCTACCAACACCAGGCACAATCCAGCGATATTACAAGCATTCTCCAGTTCTGAATATTGAAGATGTCCGAGACGGCTCATTTCTTGATACAATACCTGCGTACCATCGAGATATCGCCTCGAAACTATCCCTATTCGCAACATCAAACACTAGAAATGCTCCAATTGATTTTCGAAGATAACAAGGCATCTGAAAGATCAAAGATCAGCATAAATTCATTTTACTTTCACTGACCATGCATGCGTATCTTTCCGTTCCAACAGTATCCCAAATCTCCAATTCAAGCTTCTTCGATGCTTGGTAAATCCTGTAATCATTGATTAAAAATTTGACAAATGGAAAACAATCGCACATAGTTGACTGCACGAAGTTAGCTCCAATAGTGGAAGTGGTTTCTGTCGTGAACTCCTTTCCATCATGTCGGAGAATTATGGACGTCTTTCCGACTCCTGAAGGTTCTCATATTCAGATGATGACATAGACTTGAACATACTTGAATTGCCCATAAAGACGACTTTTGCTTTGAGGTCCGGTTGTCGTCGCATTATACGGCGGCGAAGGATGGACGATAGAGGTGATCGGCTGATGAGAAGGGCTGAATCAGGGACTTTATCATTTCTCATGCCCGGAAAAGAGCGATAAGCGTGCTGCACCCCATCGAAAAAGAGACGCGACAGCAGAAGAATTGGATTATGATTTTCGAAAGATGCAACACATAGTTCGATGGAGTGAAAAGATTTCAAGCGGTTGGCGCTAAGCGGATGAGCTTGATCTGCACCCATTGGTAGGGAATGAGCAACCTCTACTCTTTACTGGAGTGAACTTGTGCCGAGCGAAAAGCTATCTTTGTGGCAAGTTACTCTTCTGAATAACTGTACGATCAATTTTAAAAAATCTTCTTGGACAATTTTTGGAGCAACCGTCTGTTTGTTTTTTTTTTTTCGAAGTCGACCAATTGTAAACTCCGAGTAAGACTTATCAGGCTTTATTTTCCAATGAAAATTCATACAATACATATTTGACGTATGCTTGGTGGTCACGATAGTGACTGACTCGTATTCCCTTGATGCTTGTCACACTCTTCCTTTGATGATTCATCATTCTTATCAATCAGCTTGTCACTTCTTCCTTTCTCTGCAGAAATGGCCGAAACTCGTCAAGTCGCTGAAAAGCTCGTTTCTTATCTCAGACTGACCGGGGTTTGTTCTTTTTGCATGTTTTGCTTCACATTTTTAGCTCTCATATACTTTTTTTTTTCAGAATATAGACTCAATCTTTGTTGACGCAGACGATCTCTTTCCAAATTACGTCCCATACGATCGATTTGGTGAATTCGTTCAATTTGTGAAGGATAATTTCAAGATTCGAGCTGAGCATGGACTGATTAGGAAGGTGAGTGACGCTTTGTGATTTATCATCTCCTCTGGATTGCGAAATATTGCTAAATGGGTGGCACGATGGGGAGAGCGGGTGAGTAGGTGAGGGGAGAGGGGAGAGTTTCGAATATTCTCAGGAAACACAGGGCATTCCGTGCACATGCAGGACCCATCTGGTTGTTGAATAAAATATAGTTATTTCCATTGCATATCAGGTCGATTTCAATAAACTCTCCGTTGACCTCATCAAGGATTTACTCGAGTGCTGCACCATCGAATCGTTGCAGTTTGAATTGGATCACACTCGTTTCAATGTCAAGTCAGTGTCGGTGTTAATTCATCCCAATCGTTGTAATCATTTCCAGGGCTTTCCATCTCATTCAAACCCTCAAAAATATTCCAAATATCGGACTGCGCATGATGGATTTCATCCTGGATAGAGAGCAATTATTGGCGCTCAGGAGCCTCAGATATCTCACTGCGGTTTGTTTTAGCTTCTTTCCTCAAGTTTCGCTCTGTTGTGAGCGCTTTTCGATGGTGTTTACTGCATCTGAACAGAACCGTTGTTCATTTTAATGCAATAATCTGGGGTTAGGCAAAGCCACGAATACCCGAAATTTAGCACGGCAACGATCCTATCGATGATGATCTGTTGCTCGAATTGATCAAGCGACGTCATAGGATGATCTATATCCCGACAAAACTTTCTTCATCGGATACGATCAGAAGAGCGTTTGAGGTTGTTCCGAGCAACTCAGAGATCAGATATCAATTCCTCTTTCTAGCTCATTTCTTCTTGTAATCAAAAGCAAGTCGTCTCCCTCACGGTATCAGATGAACTGTTCAAAGAGTTTATTGACCTTATTGGAGGAATGTTCAATGGCGATGAGCTTGTGATAGAAAACACCAATGTAAGTGTGGCTTTAGTATTTCGAGTTTCACTTCTTCATTTCCAGTTCACCGTTGTTCCCTACGAAGAAACGAAATTGAAAGTGGGCGAATACACCATCAGTTACAGGAACAGTGTTACATGCACTGTATTCAAGACAAACGAGCAAGTCCAGGAGTGGACGATGACTATGGAGAAAGTTATGATGAAAGAAGAGAACAAGCCATAAATTTGTTCAGCATTGGTTTACTGCTATTTACATTTTTACCCATAATTCATGTACAAAGACATTTGTGATGACTTCCGAAGAAGCCCAAGTCAATCTTGTCGATCTTCGATTGAGATGAAAGGTGGCGACACTCAAATCGATCTACTAGCAGTTCAGTCATCGTTCGCATCATTTCTTCCACTCCTTGATTTTGAAGTGCCGAGGTCTCCATGTAAATCTGCAGAAAAGGAAGCAATTATTTCACAATCGGTTGGGCACGTACCATGTCCCTTTCATAAGCAAATTCCATAGCCTCTTCATGCTCTACTGTCCTCTCTTCATCAAGATCGATCTTATTTCCAACCAAGATTAGAGATAGACCAGCGATATTGCACGCATTGTCCAGTTCTGAAATGACTTCATTCTTCTCTATGATTCATTTTCACGGCGCGATCTAGCTTCACTGAGGATAACAGAGAAAACAGAGATTTTTATTACGAAATCTATTCATACTCACCTCTATACCACCTCGACAGATCATTGAAACTCCTTCGATTGATGACATCAAATACGAGAAAGACTCCATTTGCATGGTGGAGATAACATGGCATCTAAAAGATCAAAGATTATTCACTTTCTCGTAATTCCACTCACAGTGCAAGCGTACTTCTCCGTCCCGACCGTATCCCACAACTCCAGTTCCAGCTTCTTTTATGTGTGGTATTTACTGGAATCGAAGATCAGAAAATCTTTACTTCCATGAAAAACTAGCATGGTTGACTGAACGAAGTTCACTCCCACCAACCTGAATTGCCCATGAAGACAACTTTCGCCTTTAGCTCCGGTTGTCGACGCATTGATGGTTGAAAATGACGAATGACCAGCGGGAGGAAGAGGAGAAATGTTCAGTTGACAATCACACTGTCTGCTTCTCGATTGACGACACTCTCTCAACTTCACTCTATCTCGCTTTGGCTGATGGCGTGGTGCTGCGGTTGCTCTTTTTCTCTAACGTAATCAACAAGCCCATCCCCGGCTCTGACCCCGGCTTTTTTCCGGCTCTATCGATCTACTCAAATTAGAAATCATGAAAGTGTCTCTGAACAAGGCTTCGTTTCAGGACTCATGTGGACCCAATATCTGCAAGCATACATGAGATTCAAAAACTTGGAAATCTGTTCCATTCTCCCTGGTTCATTGCAAGTTGTTGCTGAAAAAATGTGGATGTTTCTAGACTACAATAAGGCGATTCTCAGATTTCCAAAAAATCAACTCCTTCGCCTGAGCAAAAGATCATTCGCACACCCGTTTATGGCCCGCCCGTGTTTATGGTCTGGTAATATGGGTCAGACTAGACACTTCCGATGTGGGCTGTAACATACAGACACTTCCGAACCTCGCTATATAAGATGGTCCGGCTTCCGATTATATCATTCGCCTCTCCTCTCTCTCCTCTCTCCATTACTCTGTTTAAATTGTGCTTTTTTTTCTAATTTCATTATTGCTAGTTGTTCTTTTTCAGTGAAAGGCCTTTCTCTTCGAAATATAACATAAGATCCCTCACGTTTTCAGACAATGCCGCTTAAACGCAAAGCCGCTTCCAAGAATAACACTCGCTCTGCAAAAGTTGCCAAGATGCAGGACGAAGTTGCACCAGTTTTCGTCCGATCTGGAGATGGTCCAAGGAGACTCGACACTTTGCCCCAGTTGGCAATGGACGTTGTCTGTTCTCATCTGACGGCCGATGGAGATTACAGTGCTCTTGCGAATCTTCATATGGTCAGTTTTGCATTGATTTTCTGAGCAACACTTTAACTGTTCTCGTTACCCTGGTTATCTTCGAACATTTCAAAATTGGTTACTTTTCAAATGGTCTTCTTTCCAGGTGAATCGTCGCTGCAAAGCTGCCGTCGATTCGTTTCTCGAGTTGAATGGAAATGTTCCTCCAGTCGATTCGATCATTTTGAAGGACATGTATGACGTAAGTTTTCGAAATGAATTTGTGTGATGTGTGCTCTTATTGCTATGTTCTGTTCATCAATTCAATTACATAATTGCAGACCGAGAAAAGCAGTTTCATCATTGATCTCTACATTCGTAAAGACTGGGTTCAACTGTATCTCAATCTACCTTCCCTTCGTAAGAGAATCACTTCCGTGGAGAGCGATTATGCGTCATTTGAGGACACTGATGTGGTAAATTTCAATGTGTCGTTTGATTTTTTCAAAGAATTAAGAATTTCGTTACGCACGAAACAATAAACAACTTCTCGAAAATACGGAATTGTTCGAGAAAAAAACTTTAAAATTTCGCTTTCACATCTGATTGTAGCATGAAAATATTTTCTTTCAGCTCATCTGCCTCTCAATCACGGTGAGAAACCGAAGGGACGCTGTCGTTGACTACCTTCAAGATGGCATCAGCACTCATGTACGATTTATGGAGATTGAACAGATCAGATCATACGAATAGTTGCTGTTTATCCGAAAACTGATCGGAAAGAGAGCAATTGAGGAACTGAAGTTCAGTCTCTCTCCTCTACTTGAGATGAATGAGCGATTCAGGTTCGTTTTCGCTTCTTTATTGAATTAGATGGTCAATAATACAACGTTTGAGAATATTTATTTTAGCTCGGAACTACTGAGGATGATTAAAACGAATTCTATCAGCATCGTCCAGATAAACGAGCTGGGAATCGGCTGGTACGGAAGCAGCAGAGACTTCATCAGAGGTTATTTGGTTGCTTTTTCTATCCAATAATAGCTTATTTTCAGAGAACTTCGTCGAACAGTTGGTGAAAACGGCTAAAGAAGGGACAATCTACAGAGAGCATATCGAGTATCCTTTCAACTTGTCCTCAGACTTCTGGAATAACCTAGCCTCTTCGATGAAACAAGCCAGTTCACATGCCGAATTCTACAAGCGAATCGAGAAGGAAAGTAGTGAGCTCACTGACAATGTGAATCGCCATAAGATTACTAGGTTGTTCGAATGGACGAACTAAATGATTTTACTTCACACCTTTCAGTATTGTATCTTGCTTTGTTTCTTCATTTATGTTCTGTCTAGTATTAACTCAATAAAAAAATTATTCACAAGGATACATATTATTAGTTTATAGCGATATCATAGAGCATAGAGCATATTTGACCCAGTCTTCAGGATGCAATGCTGCAGAGAGATTGGTTTAGACACGAGACATCCATCTGAAACCTACAGCAGTTGAAAAGACAGAAATTATTTTATTTTCGAAATCAGTTTCCACATTATATTTTCGCACTCACCGATCTTTACCATTTGTCGTTATCCCCTACGACGAAACGAAGTTGAAAGTGGGCGAATACATAATCAGTTACAAGAACAGCGCTGAGTGCACTGTATTCAAAGGTTCCGAGCAAGTTCAGGAGTGGACGGTGACTATGGAGAAAGTTATGGTGAAAGAAGAGAACAAGCCATAAATCTGTTCAACATCTGTTTAATGCTATTTATCAACTTTTTTACATTTTTATCCATAATTCATGTACAAAGACATTTGTGATGACTTCCGAAGAAACCCAAGTCAATCTTGTCGATCTTCGATTGAGATGAAAGGTGGCGACACTCAAATCGATCTACTAACAGCTCAGTCATCATTCGCATCATTTCTTCCACTCCTTGATTTTGAAGTGCCGAGGTCTCCATGTAAATCTGCAGAAAAGGAAGCAATTATTTCACGATCGGTTGGGCACGTACCATGTCCCTTTCGTAAGCAAATTCCATAGCCTCTTCATGCTCTACAGTCCTCTCTTCATCTAGATCGATCTTATTTCCAACCAAGATTAGAGACAACCCAGCGATATTGCATGCATTGTCCAGTTCTGAAAACACTTCACTCTTCGCTATGATTCATTTGCTCAGCGCCCTCTAGCTTTACTGACAAAGAGATAACACGCGGAATGGAAGTGTGACAGGTTCTGAATTCGTGTTCTTACCTCGATACCACCTTGACAGATCATTGAAACTCCTTCGATTCGTAACATCAAAGACGAGAAAGACTCCATTGGCGTGATGGAGATAACAAGGCATCTGAGAGATCAAAGATCATTCCTTTTCTCGCATTGTAACTGACTGTGCACGAGTATTTCTCCGTTCCGACCGTGTCCCATAACTCCAGTTCCAGCTTCTTCGATGTGTGGTATTTACTGGAATCATTCGTTAGAAAAGCTAACTTTTTCCACGAACTAACATGGTTGATTGAACGAAGTTCACTCCTAGCGTGGAAGTGACGTCCGAGGTGAATTTCTCAATGTCACGAAGGATAATCGAGGTCTTTCCTACTCCTGAAGAGATCAAAGATCAAAACTGAAGCACTCGAGTGGGAGACATGGAACTTGAAGTACCAACCTGAATTGCCCATGAAGACAACTTTCGCCTTTAGCTCTGGTTGCCGACGCATTGTTTGTTGGATGAAAAAGCGAATGGCCACAGAGGAGAGAAGCGGAGTGATGTTCGGGATGAATCAGTTGACGATCACACTGTCTGCTTCTCGATTGACGATACTCTCTCAATTTCACTCGCTTTCTCGCTCTATCTGATTGTGCGGAGCTGCGGTTGCTCTTTTTCTCTAACGTAATCAACAAGCCCATCCGCAACGCACGTGTGACGAAATTGGGAAAACACCATTTCGAAACGACAGTTCATGTAAACAATTGTGAAGCATGTGGAGCATGAAAGGTGCGAAACGTGATCTCTGCTTCGCTTCTTCTTTTCTTTCTCGTTTAGTAAGAGCTTATTCATTGTGGTTCTGTGTGGATACTCTTCTGTTCCTCTCTTTACTGATTGATGTAAATTATGTTTGTTTCATAGTCACTCTTTCACGTGGACTATGCAAGCACAACGAGATCAGTTCAATAATTTATTCGCTCTCAATATATTTCTACCGGACGTTTCTACATCTGCATCTATGTCTTCTCTCCGGGACATTCACATCCACTATTTCCTCGTCCTCTCGAGGAGGGGCGACGAATACGAACTCTAGTCTCTCTATCAACAAATCAGCCATCGTTCGCATCATTTCATCGATTCCTCGATTGCTCAGAGCCGAGGTTTCCACGTAAACCTGAGAAAATATTCGTTGACTAAACGTCGAATTTGAAGCACAACCCCACCATTGACTTCTGTTCTGCTAAAGCCCTGGCTTCACTCTCACTGACAGCTCTCCAGTCTTCCAAATCGATCTTGTTCCCGACAAGCACTAAACTCAACTGAGAACTGTCACAGACGTTCTCTAATTCTGAATTCACTTGATCGGATTCGATGATATTTGCAATACAAACCTTCATACCACCTCGAAATAGCATTAAAACTTTCCCTGTTCGCCACATCGAACACTAGAAAGGCTCCAAGTGATTTCCGTAGGTAACAAGGCATCTGAAAGATCAAAGATCACCAAGAAGGATCCCGTGTTCACTGACCATACAAGCGTATCTCTCGGTCCCAACCGTATCCCATATTTCCAGTTCCAGTTTCTTCCTTTCTTGGTAGACTCTGTAAACATGTATGAGTAATAAACTATGAATCAATGTAAACTCACATGGTTGAAACGATAAAATTGGATCCAATCGTAGTAGAAGTCTCTGCTGTGAACTCTTTCCTATCATGTCTGAGGATAATGGACGTTTTACCAACTCCTGGATAGATCAAAGGTCAAAGATCAATTAACAGATAGAAAGTTAAACTGACTTGAGTTTCCCATGAAGACAACTTTGGCTTTGAGATCTGGTTGACGGCGCATTTTAGTCAATCTGTAAAAGAAGTGAGTATTGCGGAAGTCGAGATGAGTCACACATCAAACAGTATGTTCACGATATTCAACCATCGCAAATTGGATTCGAGCAAACACGAAATTCGCACCAGCGATCGGTTTATTGTAAATCCGTTTACGAGTACGTGTGCGGTTTTGCAAAGCGATAATTGCAACACGTAAATCGAGTGTAGCATGAACAAAGATTTGAGTGAATACACACGGACTTTGAGAGGTGCTAGTGTTTAGGGGTGCTGAGAAAGTGCCAAGGAGGTACTTTCGAAATAATATCTGACAAATGCAGTCGATAGAGTGCGTCAGAGTGAGTCAAGTAGCTGATAAGACTAATATTAAGACCGGCAAAGGAAAGGTCAGTACTGAACAGTCTCTTACCATAGTTAGTATCGTTCGAGACGATCGCATCTCTTGTACTGATTAGTAATTGATGACTAACTATGATTTGTGAGCTGCTTTTCAGCTCTTTTGATGGCCGGCTTAGAAAGCAGCGTCTTTCTAACCTCAGCCTTTGTAAATTTTCTACAAATTAGCAACAGAGATAATTTCAAATTCGGGTTCGAGAGAACGTATTTATCGGCCGTTATTCATATCTGACTATTCATCATGAGTAACGTTTCTATCTCGAAGAAAAACTAGCGGTTTCTAAATAAAGGAGACTCTGAGTATGTCAAAAAAGAATATGGATGGGATCTTATTATTTCTCCTTCTTTAGAGAGAGCCCAGGAACGAGAAAAAGGAGGATGTTCACATGTTGCAGTGCCATACACGAAGCGACGCATGCGAACTGAGCAGATACCTGACCATAGAGAAGGAGCTGACATTAATAATGGAAAATGTTTGCTCATGACAGCCTACAGTAAATATTCATTTTTTATACAAACGGCGCCGAATTTTTAAGATTAGACGCTTTCGTGCCCTTCAAAGGCGCTAAGATTGTTTTCTTCTATTGCTGCCTCACCATTCCATGCTTTCAGCAATGGGCTCAGAGATCGTTCTCACATCTTCGACAGCTCATCTTCACATCGTCTTGAAGGATAATAATTGGTACATAGATTCTCTTTCATTCGCAGTTTTCATTTCATAGATGGTGTTTCAGCACATTCACCATTTCTCCCGATGGATCAGTACTCAATATGGAGACGGTAAGTCGTCATGTATACATCCCCAGATAGTCGCTTGACGATTTCAAACTGGATTTACGTTAACGCACCTCGTTTCATATGAACGATTTCTTATCTCAGATGAACGATCAATTCATTTCGCGATCTGATCTGTCTCTCACAAATGCGTCTGGAGACGAGGTTTTTCCCTTTAGTTTCAGCCAATGAAAACAATTTTTCATTTAGATCTGGTCTGCTTCACTCGAAAGTTCTGGTTCATTCACTCAAGTGAGAATTCGAGTAGATAGCATTTTCCCACTTGTCTTCAAGGAGGGTGAATTATTCGGAGTTTTCCCTCCCCAGGTATGAAGAATGTGTGTATCATGGATTCGGTAAAGAGTGCCTACTTATTTAGATCCTGACATTCGACAGAAACGATACTCGCAGCAAAGTTGAATTGAGAGTAACGATGATGTTGATCGAGTTAGCCATAATCACGTTTGCATTGGTAATGAGATAATCTCATTTCCAGTGTAAATTCACCTACGAAAACTCCGCCAAAGATCGCTCCCATTTACACGGAGAAGCTTTTCGCTGAGGATACTGAAATCCCTGTAAGCAAAGAGGTATGTTTCACTTCATTATAAATCGAAAGTTGAAAAGATCTTATACATCTGTGTCTCTTTCTCGGGGAAATCTCAATATGTTTTAGCTCATGCTTCTGAGTTCGCCGTTCTTCGAATGTCTCTTCAACGCAGACTTTAGCGAAAAATAGAGCGGAACCTATAAAATATCAGAAGTAAGTTCAAGATCCGATTTTATTGCATCAATTCTTTTTCATAGATAGAGACCCCAAGCTCCGCCCACTTTAAGGGGATAGAGGAACGAGCCAAACCTGCGCATTGGCGGTACTCTGCGAAAACTTGACCGATTTGACCGATCATCGATCTCCACAATCGCCCCGTGGAGCATTGTGATCGGGCAACTTTGAGGTGGTAAAAATCGATAAATACGATATAAAAATAGCGTTTAGAAGGGTTCTATTTATCGGGCACAGCTGCTCCACAGGAATTTGACTAATTAGAATATTTTAGGATTTCTAGAGGAAAAATTAGAATTTTAGCTTCTTTCCTCGAAGAGTACCGCGAGCGCGGGGAGAGGGGAGCGAGAGGGCGGGAGGAGGGAGAGAGACACACGAGAGAGAGGCTCCGCCCCTTTTGTCTCTCGCCTCTTCCCTTCCCTCTAGCTCAGTGCCTGCGCGCGCGTGGTTTTAGAGTCATAACTTTTCACAGAGACAAGATAATCACAAACGGTAAAAAGTATTATGATACTGGGACCATGAGGGACATATTTAACCCTGAATTGGTACCATTGAAACAAATCGGCGATCTACGCTGGGGTCTCTATTCATAGATTTCTGCTGTCGATTTCCACTGGTTCATTGACTCCTTCCACCGAAGACACTGGCAGTTATCTTCTAGTAAGGCATTTACAAGAAATTATCATCGGCTCATACAATAACAATGTTTAAGTGGATCAAGCTCTACTCGCTCTTAGCTATGCTGATAGATTCGAGCTTGGTAGCGGAAATCGGAGGTTTTTTTTTCTTTTGAATCTTTTGCTACTATTTGACTAGATTGTTACAAACCGTTTATTTTTTAGATAATGTCAGAGTCAGAAGAGGAATGTGCGCTTATTACAAAGTGCAAGAAGAGACAATTTTGGAAGTGAACGCTTACAAAGAATGATCTCGCCCTCTATTGTGTCCTTACTATACTTCCCAGGTTTCAATGTGTCTTATTGAGCGCGATGAACCTGAATTTCTGAATAAAAATCCTTTATTCCGCGTACACATCACAGAACGAGCCTCAGAATGTGTCTATGTATAAGGCACTCACTGTTTTGCCATCCCCCTCTCTGACTCTACTGCAGGAGGGACACCGAGTGGACTCACTCTCTTCATTTCGCCCACTCTCTCGCCTCTCTGACCGACGATTACTCGTCTTTCGAATGGATTGCTCCTCTCATCCCTTCTCTCTCCATCGTCGAGCAGAACGACGAAAATACCTTCAAAACACAGCGCTCACTGATAACAGTTCAACATCACTCGTTCTGTCCTGGAAACCCCTCATCTGTGATTGAACTCGGGCGAATATTCACCTCGCTGACCCGGCTTTTCGCTGATTTCACCCTTGTTTATCGATGATGTTATCTACCTTTATCTCTAATGCTTCGCTGGCACTACAAATCTGACCCTACCATCTGAGAAAGTCTGGGCTGTCTCGGTTATTCATTTTGATGGCCCCTACGGATGGAAAGTCATGTCATTGCTTCCTGCAGTTTCCCTGATCGATGAGTCCTGGTCCTCTGTATACGATCGCCCATTCGTTCCACCTCTACTGTTGTCCGAGAAATGTGCACCGATCGCATTTCCTTATTGCTCATGCATAACTTGCACATCGCCCGAGTATATAACCGTGTTTTCGACCGCCGGGGCAGAGTCTCTCATATTGACGGCGCAGATCACAACTCGGACACACCGATTCTGTGCACGACTCGCTGAGAAAGGCTACGATCGTGCACGGATTGGGGCTTCTCTGCCTGTCAGAGAGTGATCCCAGGTGAGGAAAACATCCTCAACTTTATGTTTGTTTCTCCTATTCCTTTGGTTGTTTATGTTGAAAGTATCAGGATAACAATCTCATTTCAGAGGCGCACAATGATGGATCAGGCAAGGAGGAAGGCTTCGCGGGTTGAGGAAGTGAGCGAGCAATCTTAGTTATCCGAATCATTTTGATGATTTCAGATGTCCAACCTCGTAAGGAAGATCTCTTCATCTGTACGGTTTCAAGTGAGTTCTTATTTCTGTTTGCGTCATTTCGATTTTGTTTCACCGGGTCTCCTTACGTTTTCGTTTCCAATATTGTCCGATAGCTCTGGAGCAAATCTTCAAATAATATTTATTACTCGCTACTGCTCACTGCAGTATTTCTATTATCCTTCAAATTATCGATAATTCTTTCCTCCTTCTCTGAATTGCTCGCAGGCCTTCGCTCGATCAGTTTCTGCTTCTCAGCCGCGTTTGTTGCCTGAATTTGTTAGTATTCTTTACTCATCCTGTTTTTTTCGAACAAATTCCTACAATTTTTTGTTCGAATCCGTATTCTACTTTAGAACTTTTGCCGCTACTTTTCGTGAAATACACCTGTATCGAGCAATCCTTTGATTCACCGTCCGATTCTCTCACTCACCTTGACCACATAGTAGACATACGCTGCGAATCCAGTGCACACGAATCCAAATGAGATGAGGATGCAGATTCCGAATGTTGAGGGGGAAGGGAGGGTGATCACGAGGAGGTCCTGAATGATTCGCATTTGAAATCTTCAGACCTTATCAAAGTGCAGGTTTTTTTGTTCGAGATTTCTTCCGCTTTGCTTGGATCCATCATGTGGGATGCGATGCTCTTTTATCTGTTGTGTGCTCCCGATTCAATACAGTCCGGGTCGTTTCCCTAATGAAAACAATCCGTCCGGGCTGATCCCGGACAGTCCCAGGCGGTCCCAAACGAATTTATTCGTCGAGGAGTGAGAGTTTTGGTAAAACCCTGTGTTGGCGTGAAGCTCGTTGGTTGTACAATCGATTTATGACAACAAAATATTTTACTTAAATTTCAATAGTTAGCTAAATGGATTAGAACAATGAGTACTTTGGTGAGAAAATAGAGAAACCGTTTGAACTTTTATTCTTACAGTAATCTTTCTCAATCTTTTCCCTTGAATTTTTCGAAACTGCCGACGCTCTAAATTCGATTTGATAATTATTCACTTTGAAATAAAATGTTTTACTGTCATAAATCGATTGTACAACCAACGAGCTTCACGCCAACACAGGGTTTTACCAAAAGTCTCACTCCTCAACGAATAAATTCGTTTGGGACCGCCTGGGACCATCCGGGATCAGCCCGGACGGATTGTTTTCATTAGGGAAACGACCCGGACTGTACTGTGCCCAAATAAGCGTTTATGCGCAATATGCCTTTCTCCGCAAAATATACGGGCAATTCATCATAACTATTTGCAATAAACACTGCAATAAACACAATAAACATTAATCTGCTGATGAATCAAACATACCTTCATCACCGAGAACGCCTGGCAGATGGCATTGTGCACCCCAAATACGGTGTTCCTCTGTGACTCTGGCGTTGCCATCTGCATGATGTGTGTGATGGCCAGGTCAGCGCACCAGAGACCTTAGAAGGGAAAGAGTGATCCTTGATCTTTGAATGAAGTCCGTTCTTTCGCGATTCTTTAAGAATGAAAAGTCATTGCTAGTTGCTTCCTAGGGACAGAGCAATTTGTCTCTGCATCGTTGAATTCTTATTCTCTTTGACTTTTGAATCATTGGATCGAACAGCGTCTACCGAAATTTGATGTTCCAGTGGCAGAAGAGTGGTGGTTTATGATCTCACCGAATCTGGCCGTCGCTATTCCGATGAGGAATGCGAAGATGGACGCGACGCTCTCGCCCTCGGACGTCGTCCACGTCGACCAGTCTGAATTATCGATTGGACTAGCTGATCGCTTCCAACGAGTTGCTGGTGACGTGCCAACACAACTTCATCACCGAGAACGCTACGATTGACTACGACAGTCCGGAGCTATTCTTCATGTTAGAAATAGATACTAACTAACCAATAGTTGCTGGTGGAGGAGGAGATGCAGTTGGTGCATCAAGCGATGGAGCGAACGAGCCAATGAACGATTGCCACCAGGAGGACCAACTGAAAAAAGTGCTCGTTCCTCTCGATCATTGTCTAATTTCTCGATCAAATATGTTTCACTTGTGCTTCAGATGCTAGTCTGATCAATGCCTATTGGTATCTTCTTTCCTTTACTGCCGAATGAAACAACTCACGTCAGCGTGTCAAAGTAGGCCGACGGGTTCCACGGCGATCCGGGCAGCCATATGGAGAGAACGGCCAGGATGAGGCAGAGTTGTTGCGTCTGAGAGATCAAAGATCAATTGAGCAGAAGTGAGAGTGAACGCACAATCATGCCGATCATTCCCGTCTTGAGGACTCCATATCTTCGCTCGAACACAGCGTACATGATGGCACCCGCGACTCCTGGAACGATTTCGGTATCGATCGGTTACTGTACATGCAAATGCATCTCAATCCGTGAGCGTTTAAGAGACCTTACCCGCAGCCGATCCGAACGATCGGAAGAAGCCCAGAATGTTCTCAGGCAGACCCACTGACTCGCCGTACCCGATTGCTAACTGGAAAGGTCTTGTTTTTTTTCATTCAGGAGTTTACTTACCCCATCGAATCCCAACACCGTCATGAAGAGCAGCGCCATGCCGAGTGCTGCTGGGAAGACCTGAGAAAGATCAAAGATCAATCGGTGATCGGCATGAGCTATAAAAACGTACCGTCTGCCTATAATAGGTTCCCAAAACACTGAATACATTCGCAATTCTTTCGCCAATCGATGGCTCTTCCCTCTCCTCCAGTTTCGCTGCGGGAACCGCAGGCTTGTCATCCGCATCACCCTGAATGAGTACTGTATTTAGCCTGTACTGTAAAAAATTACGGTAATTGATTACCTTGACTCGCAGCCTCTCATTGCTTCCGTACAGAGCGGCCAGCAATGCTCCCTTGATGATCAGGGAGATGACGGAGCACACTGTAAGTAGGTTACTGTAACCGAGGATTATCGATTGATTTCTCGTTATCGATCCTACCTGCCAGCACGATGCAAGCTGTTCTCAGGCTGATGAAAGAGAGAAGTGCGCCGAGAAGGAGAGGAGAGAGCACGTTCGCGAGTTGGTCGAGAGATGTGAGAAAGGCGTTCGTTTCTGGGATGTGAGGCATCAAAAACAGTTAGATAAATCGTTTCGATTTGTTTTGGATGGGAGAAGGCGCTTCGATTGGAATGATTCGCCCTCCATCGACTTTGAAGAAAGAGTGAAACTCACTCGCGAGCGCGCGTCCCTCCTCCTTGTCTTGCACGAGGACGAGCACCCAGTCTCTGCAATGTACTTTTGAATAATTGTATTTTCCTATTCCGACACTGTTCTCGATTCTGCCCTCTAGACTTGCCAAATTTAGTGACGCTTTGCTTACCTCGATGAGAGGTTCTTCTCTGCCATCACAAACACTCGATAGGACGAGCAAAAGAGCATACCGAGCAGTAGGCAGACTGTCTGGAGTGGTAGTTGATCTCTGATCTCTGATACTTCTACTTTCTCCATTCACTTGTCGTGGAGAAAAAGTAGGCAACCCTTGTGAACACATTAGTACCGGCCCCGTCTGAAGCCGCAGATAGAGGATCGTTGACTCACATAGACCCACGCGCTCCTGTCAATGCTGAGACAGAGTGCGAAGAGACCACACGAGGCGATGATGGAGAAGTTGTTGCCGAGAAGGCAGAGGATCATTCCTGAGAGGGGAAATAGTTTCAGCTACCTCGAAAAAAGCAGCAACGTTCCCATCCTAGGACGAGATCAGATGTGCTTCACGCACTTTTTATAGAATTAGTGCGATTAAAGTGTTCGATCATCTCTTTTTATCTTTGTTTCATATGAATGAATTCTAACTATTGACTAAGGACAGTGTGAATACGTATGCTTACGGGTTGACTCGTGCACTAGAAATTCGTCAATCATTCACCCCACTTGCGCTCGCTTCTCAAATCAACTGCTCGGCCCACAGCGCCGCTGAATCCTATCTGGAACAGAGATTACTGATCCTGGATCAACACTGGTTCAGTGGAATAAATGGTGGAGATCACAGATGAACCTGTGCCAATCCCTCTGCCAACTGCTCTATCGACACTAGCTGCATCCCTCCCAGCAGCTGCATGCAGAGAGAGATGGCGAACGACCAGCCACGATCTTCCTGTAAAAGAGAGGAAAATTCTGAAGTTGATGCTTGGCTTCCAAGACTAACGTAGGATTGAATGATCTTCCCAGTATTTCGATTCTCATTTCTCTATTAGTTTTCACTTGTCTAGTTCGAGCCAACTGCATTGATTTATGAGAAACGTATCAAACGATAGTGAAATGTACTCGGAATTTTGCCATACACCATCATACGTCACCATCATACACCATCATACGAATGCAGTGTGAAAAAATTAAATTTTTTTTCAAAACCAAACAACTTACCAAGCACGTGCACATGTATGCTGCGTAGAGCAGTGCTTGCTGCACAGAGCTCCTCATTGTAGAAGAGTAGTTGCAAGTGTCAACAATCTCTTCAGAGATCACGTATCGTTTTTCCTTTGTCGGTGCAGCGAATGTTTTTCACAATCTGATGTTGAGATTGAGCATTGTAGTCAGTCATGAAGGGAATCCCAGGCATGGATGAGACAATAAATTCACACAGAATGTCGTGATAAACGCGTAAACGAAACAGGCGAAATACACTTCCGTCCAGTAAGCAAAAATTTATACGCGTTGCTCGTACATGAACTTATTGGAATCGTGCATGAAACAACTCGCCAATCACGGGTGAGAAATACGATTATCACTGAATATTCTCGTCCCTGTCGCTATTACTTGCACGCAATCGAGCAATGTTCCCAATGACTCCATTCGTATTCTCTCTAGCTCCGTCTGACCGGCAAAAGATTGAACATTGAAAGAGAGAATCAGTCAATCAGACAGAAAAAGACATGATCTCTGATAGACCGAGAAAGATCATGTATTTTCTGATAAGAGTTGATCACTGCTACAGATATCGGTGAGAAAAATCATCGTTTTGGTCTTGTCAATTCAGAAAATAATTTCGGAATTTGTTCTCTCTATAGAATTGAGAAAAATAAGATCTCTCGAAATGTCAACAAAATTTGAAACCTAACAGAAATGAGTTCGCACTTTGCTCAGAAAGGTGAAAGGTAAAATTGAACAAGAAAAGAAGTCATTAATTCCATTTCTTTTATTAAATCATATCATATTCGAGCGCTTTGTTCCTTTCTCGCTCTCTCCATTCACATGGGCTGAAATGAATTCACATTCTCTGCAACAGTGTTCAACAGTGATTCTTCAGAAATAAAAGAGACTGTTTTACCCACATCAAGCTCACTTCTCCTGTAATGTTAGACGACAGTGAGTGTGAAGTCATGTGCATATTCTGCCCACGGCGTTTCTCTCTTTCTCCCTTACACTCTGCATCATTGGCCGTCTGCTAACTGAATCCGCGTGCTACAAACACTTCCAAGCTCTATAATTCATGTTAGTAGAACTATTTTAACTTCAATCCCTTTGCTGCGAACTTGCATCTCTCCTTATTGTCTTGCTAAATGCGTTGACTCATCCTGACGCACAGATCAGTCTTTCACCATCCTACTAAAGTTCATCTTCAACGTTTTCGTTCTCTCCTGATCCGTGCAATAGCTGTGCCTGATAAAAGTCTCATTGTTTTCTGCACACTTTTTCCGTGTCCTCAACCTTATTCCGTCCCTTCTTCACTCTTTCGCACTCTGCATGTAATCTCGGAGGTGAGACAGAACGAGAGAGTGTGCTGAATGGAGAGAGTCGGACTCTTGCTCGCTTGAGTCTCCCGGCACCTCTTATCAATAGCCAGAGAAGTGACACTGCCGATTTCCCCGCTGCTTTGAAACTCTCACTTTTAGCCGCGTTTCGAGCGCGCTAAACTGCTCATTCAATAGCGAAAATGCCCCACAGTTCGTCGTTCCGCTGTCTGATCTTTGATCTTTCGCCTCAATCGTGCCAGTCGTACCATTCTGTGCACCTCTCATTGTTTGTTCATTATGATAAGGGACGCCCGATTCCATGTTGGTGCACTATTTCCAAGTCACTATGAAGATCAGGATCATTCACCACTATTATTTTTGCACTGCGCCATGTCGAACCACAATAGTCATTTCAGTTGCGTTCTTTCTTACCTCTGCTGAACGAATCAGAAGTTCCTTTTCTCCATTTTCTCGGGAACGATCCTATGAATCATTTCACTCCTGGGTGCGCTCGTCTTTGTTGTTATTTGTCGCCTCGCCTCCCTCCAACTTTCACTGGCAACTTTGCCCACCCTCTTACCTAGTTCCACCCTCTGCCCTCCTCGTTACGCACGCTCTCTAGTCTTTCTGACTGGCGCAAGTGATTCCTCAAACGTCAACCATGCGCGAAAACACACGTAATGTTCTGGGAAGTTGATAAATGCCATCAGATAACAACGCATCCGAATTCGGCCAATTATTCGTACAAATCCAACAACTTTCTGCTCGATTGCGCCCAAATTGCATTCCAATTGATCCTCTTTTGACCTCTCCCTTCTGTGTCTCATCCCGTTTGTTCCAGGCCGGAATAGGCTAGCCATTCTCCTCCTTCTCTATTGACTCTGCTGACTCTTCCCCTCCTTTGGCCGATCCCAATCGCTCATTTCCCATTCTCTGCTCAATATTGGCAGGTGCTCGAACTCCCAGTTTCACTATCCTTTCCTCTTGCAAAATTTACATAATCTCTGTGGCTGATGCAGTTCCTGTTGTTCAAAGAGATCCCGAACGTCCGAACGAGTTTCCTTTAGGGAGAAATAAAAAAGTAGATTGTCACCCTGATATCTTGAATTGAGTTTGTTCGAATTATCAAATTCTCATGCAATCTTATACGCATGCCTTGATTGGTTTTATAGCATGAGAAATGGTTGATTCAGACTTTCATTTCTTTCTCTTCAGATCTTCGACCGTCTGCTCGACATGGACGAGATGACGCAGGAGATCAACGTCGTCGCCGTATTCATCAACATCTGCTGTCTCTATGGATTCGGTGAGTAACATTCTTCTTCCTCTAACTATGTTTTAATTTCAATAGTAGCTTCGGTCTATTTCCTTTTCCGATTCGAAAACTCATTTGATTTTCAACCTGTCTGTAAGAGTTATGATAATGAGCAGTACTGATGGAGATGTAGTAGCCACCAAAAATAAATAATCAAAATTTAATAATATCGTCATAGTTGAGAATTCTAACTTTCGTATTGGTAATTTCAGGCGCCGCCTCCTACATCGTTCCCTGGTTCACGGGCGCGTATCAACGAGGATTCTTCTGCGATGATGAGAGCATTCTCTACAAGTTCAAGGTTAGAGGTCCTTGTCAAATGCTGCCTCGTCATTGTTCGTATTGATTACAAACGATCTGCATGGTTTCTTTTCAGCCGAACACCGTGCCCGTCGCGTGGCTCATGGCAGTGTCCATCGGAGCTACGGTGATGGCTGTGAGTTACTTTCTTTCCTTCACGAACTGAGATGTTTCTGAGGGAAATTCAAGCTATTTTTGTTCATTTTTGTACCACAAATAGATGGTTCAGAAACATTAAAAGAAAATCGAAACTCGAAAATATAGAGAACTCGTGAAGCATACGACAATCTTTTTGGAAATTCGGAGTTTCATTATCTTTCTAGAGATCAAAGATCAATTGCAGATCATGATCACGGAGTACTTCATCATGTACAAGATGGAGAAGTCGCTCTCTCGTCCATCATACAGATGGAGGAACAGCCATGTCCACGCTTACTTCGTCGAGTCGTTGGTGTATTTTGGTAAGCGTTTCTGTGCGGGGAGTTCAAATGCGAATGTTAGGTTTGCTAACTGTAGCATAAGCATGAATGGCATAGCTGTTTCCCTCTCCTATCGATGGAGGAACAGCCACGTGCATGCCTACTTTGTCGAGTCGCTAGTCTATTTTGGTGAGCTTCGAAACTGTTGCTAGATTGCCCCCTAGAGATCCAAGCCTTTGTACGTCGATAATTTCATCATCCCTAATCAACCATTTTCAGCCTACGCCCAAATCGGCTTCATCGTTCAGCTCGTGATCACTCAGGTAAGTATTTCTTTCATTTTTTACAATTCGCAATGACCAAATACTGTTCGACAATCACCACTCAACAAGTTGAAAGCACTGTGAAGCACATCCGATTTATTGACAAGATCCCCTTCTCAGCTAGATTGAAATAATGCCAATTGAAATGAGGCGGAGTCAAGAGGATGTATACCAGGAAAGACCAAAGATCACCTCTCTCTCCTCAGGCCACGAAATACTCGATCGGCCGTCTCCGTCCCCACTTCATCGACGTGTGCAAGCCTGTGGGGTACAACTGCACCAGTGCGAATCAGTTAGTTTGTCTGCCTTCCTTAGGATGAAAAATTGTATCTCAGAAGTGCTCATGACCGGGTTTTTAGAATATTTGTTGGAAATCCATGACAGGTTCAACGTAATGTTCGATCATTTGGTTTCAAGTGTACTTGTTGACGCATACTTGCTCTCATTAGATGACTGGCAATGAAAGGTCTTTCTCACTGAATTTCCCTCTCTTTCAGGTACATCTCCGAGTACACATGCACGGGCGATCTCAGCAGGATTAAGGAGGTTAGTCATTGGACCCCTCCCCTCTTCTTCCAGAACTCATTCCCAGCCTCAGCTTTCGTTCATACTTCCGTTCATATGTACTTCTTCACAAATTGACCCCAAAACGTGCAGTGAATGACGGTTTTGTGCAGTAAGGAATAAGAATAATTCCAGGGTCGCCTCTCCTTCTTCTCCGGGCACTCGGCCACAGCTGTGTATGGAGCAGTCTTCGTCGTTGTGAGTCACTCTGATCTTTGATCTTCGCTGTAGTTGAGTGATCTTACTCAGATCTTACTTACTCAGTAGGGGCCATAAGATTGGTTTTGGGGCATCAGACAAGCAAGATGCCTCTCTCAGTTCAGCTCTACCTCCAATCTCGTCTCGGACATCGCGTTGGGTCGAAACTGGTCCTGCCGGTTGTTCAGGTACGATTATCTTGAACGTATTATCCCATCTCTTCATCATGTGGCAACTATTTTTTGCTCGTGACAGTGAGGTCCATTGTAGTTCAGACACATCCGCTCAATTACAGACATTTTGAAACCTACCACACCTGCTAACTTTCGCCAATGGGAACTTGAACAGTCCCCCATCTGGCGCAAGATTTTTTTTTTCCTTTCCAGACGATGGTGATCGTCTCCGCCCTCCTCACGTGCTACTCCCGCATCACGGACAACTGGCACCATTGGAGTGACGTGTTGACCGGCGTGATCGTCGGAACGGTGGTGGCCGCGTATACGGTAGGTCACTCAATGGGTGGATCGAGGACTGCCTGATTAATCAGACGATCGCCAACTGATTCACAGTACCCCTCTTCTCAGGCCGTCTTCTGGGGTGGTTTCTTCGATCGTCGCAGGGGTTACGCTCCACTCAATGATCCTGCCGGCGTCAATATTCTTGCTCGGACAATCAACGAAGATGGTACTGTAATCCGACACTTTCAATCAATGACTAACTTATTTCCAGTCGCAGCTCGCAATCGTGCCTATTCCAACGAGGAGATGGATCCTCAGTCATCTGGCGGTTACGGTAGCACTGAGCGATCGATTGCACCTGCCATGTCGTGATACCGTAGTTCTATCGCGAACTGACTATTTTGTTTTGTTTTCTACACCGAGGTCTCATCATGCTGTGCATTGATCGCTTTTATTACCGGATTGCTTGAATACAAATACGGGAGTGACGTGGATTGATAAAGAAACTCGCTAGAACGTCTTAGAATTTTTGGCGAGCAGAAATTGTTTGAGAAAGATCAGATCAACGGCCGAAATTCAGCAATGAGAACAGCCGCCTTTCAAAAAAAAGGAGCTGTGCGCAGAAACAGGAACAGAAATAGCCTTTTCAATACGTTTCTTTATCGCGAACTGAATCGTTTAGATTTTCTTCTTCTACTCTTGAATGGTGAGCACTGGCCTACGCAGCATGCTCCGTTGATTTTTGATTCTACAATGAGCGACAGATTGATCTTTGATCTCTGATCTCTCTCCTCACCGGATCCACCGTATCATCATTGTTCTTCGCTCCACCCGCCTGAGACATCCACGAATCGTCATTGAGAAAGTCATGATGCAGTGACATGTCCTGTTCTTTGGCTGAACTTGATCTTTGATCTTTGATCTCTCTGGTCTGATCTCACTGATTGTATCACTGAAGAGGGAGGTGAAGAATGACTTGATCGTGATTCGGCCCTTATCGTCCACGTGCAAGCAAGCACCGTGATTGCGCTCAATGGGGGCAGAGATCAAAGATCAGACTTCAAACTCCAAAGATCAAAGACCAAAAATCAAAGATCGCTCACGACTTCCTCATTGTAGCTGTTGGCGGAGAAGATGGAGATGACCTTGCGATCGGCGTAGAATGCAGCGCCACCGCAGATGAACTGACAAGGGAAGGTCGCTATATCGATATGGACTCATGGAACGAGCCCATGCGGGATCGATAGGGACCCAAAACCGAAGATCTTTCGAGTTGTCCAAATCTGCTAAACACCCTCAGGCCACGAGAGGAGATAGATCAAAGATCAAAGATCAGACATCAGGGTCTGACGTTCAGCATCGTGAGATCAAAGATCAGCGCACCTGATGAGCCCTGACGATGCAGCTGATCCCCGTCAGCCTGATCACGTCGTCGACTGCCTCCTGCCCGTAGTAGACGGAGTGACCGCGCGTCGTGTTTGGCGAGAACATTCCACTACAAGGAGCAGATCAAAGATCAAAGATCATTCCTACGCTATACTTGATGATAGAAGAGTTGGAATATTGATTGATTTTCATGCCTCATCATCCCATGATCACTACTCACTTTGGATGATCAGCTGCCGGATCCGACCAGAGGATGTCCGCCAGCAGCGGGCAGTTGGTCATGTCGCCCAGTGGGCGGGGAATCTCAAGTTGATCTTTGATCTCTGCTCAATGACGATCCACTACTGCTGAGCACCAGAGCAATTTCGTTCGCACTACGCTTTCCAAGTTTGATCTTTGATCTCTCTCACCGCTCGAATATCGTCGAGACTCTTGAGATGGGGCGAGATGCCTCCATGCATGCACAGAATCTTGCCGCCTGAGTGATTATCGATTGGTTGATCATTGATCTTTGACCTCTCACCGATCAACGCCGATGGAGGAAGGCAGTCGAAGACGTCGTTGATGCGGAGATACACCTCCTCGGCTACCTGAGAAAGATGAAAGATCAAAGATCAGAGATCATCTCTCACATCCAGATCCTGGAATCGCTCCTTCATCTCCGCGTAGAAACCGTAGATCCGATTGAGCGAGCGAGTCTCGTGGTTCCCGCGGAGGATACCGTACTGAGAATGTTATTGATTTTGATATGATCTTCTCGTGGTGGATAGAACGTCTATGTGTCAATGCAAGTTCACCATGAGTGGGTTTCGTTCTGTAACTTACGCAGTTGGGGAAGAGAATCTTGAGAGTGAACAGCGTCATCACGACCTCGAGGGAGTGGAAACCACTGGAATAATCGATTTCAAGAATACCGTGCATCGATCTGACCCATCGCACTACCGTATCCCTCCTACCCTCCCTTCACCGATCCACGTAATCGCCCAGGAAGACGAATCGCATGCAGAGACAGCCGTGCGTCTTCCCATCCGAGAAACGATCGAGAATACGGAGCAGATCACGAATCTGACACGGCGAACTGTCTTGTCTGACCCACCGAACTACCGTACCCGTTCTACCGTACCTGTCCGTGCAAATCTCCGACGATCACAATGGGAGTGCCGAATTCGAGGAGAGACGACTCGGAGAGGAGAATCTCCTTCATCCGACCACAGATCGCCATGATTGTTGAGGGTTCTGCAGAGGTCAAGATCAAAGACCAAAGATCAAAGATCACCGTATTCGATCCTCTTCAGATTGCTGGTGTTCTCCTCGTTGAGATGCTGACGGAGGAAGGCCTCAATGTCGACACCGTCGATCTGCAGAGAGATCAAAGATCAGCGTCTATCATCTTCTCAGTTAGGAAAGGTAGTTGAACTTGAAGGAACGGTAGAAATTACTGATTCTCAGACAAAAGACGAATAAGAAACGAACCGGCCGTTCGGGTGAGGCGGCCATAGGTAGAATGAGGGAAGAGGACCGACATTATTGATTTAGATTGAGAAATTAATGCAATATCGATTGAATTTGATTCATTACGAATAGAGCTAATTCTCAGCTAATTGTGTGATGCATCGTAGATTGTCGTCATTGATACTGGAACATTTACGTACTCAGAGTGACGTGATCTGACATCGCAACACTCGCGTATTTGCCTCTTTTCATCCTGGAAAGTCCAAGAAAACGGCAGAGAAGGAGAGAGATGCCGGAACCCATTTGTCATCCTGAAACATCGGAAAACGAAGCAACAATGGTTTCCAAGACGAATTGGCAAGGGTGAGTCAAGTGTTTCCCCCTGCCGGAAACCTATCCCTCTACAAAGTGTAAATCCACCCCCTGTATCCTCCTATTGTAACATGCCTCTCCTCCTCTTCCCTCTCCTCCTCTTCCTCTTCCTTTCTATTTCCGTCGGGATTATTCATGGACGTTCGCCCTGTAGCGAGAGAGGTATTGTAATACGAACAGTATAGAAGGGCTGAGTCAGTCGGAGTCAATTCGGTTCTGCATTCCAGATGTTCATTGCATGGTATTTGAAGGCTGATGGGCTTACTCATTCCGGATAGGTGGTGACTCAGCTCTGTTCTCATTTTCAAGCCATTTCACTGCTGTCCATCATGCTCTTTGTTCATTCCAGAAAGCAATTTGCTTCTGACTCTCTTCTACAACCTTGTCCCGTTAGCCTCAGAGTTGGAAGAGAGCGGGTGAAATCGAGATGTTTCTTCTGCCCTTTCTTTGCCCGGAATGCCTCCTCTTCTCGCATCTGTTGCGCTAATCTTGTTCCCCTTCGCAGTCTCTTTTCCCCAGTCTTCCCTCTTTTCTGTGACTAATCATCCCAGCTCGGCGTTCGAAAAAGCGAGTAGACTCTCATTCTTCTGAAAACTTGTTGTTGAATTCACATCCTATCCCCACATCCACTTTGTTGATACGTCTGTCGTACATAACGCTATTGTTTCGATGAGATCTTCGATTCAATCAATACCCGCGACTCAAATCATTCCCACTCCTTGCGCCCCTCAGGATCGGTCGATGAGTGACTCACAGCACTCCTCCGAGTGACCTACCGTACTCCTCACCCTACCGTATCCCACCATGACTGCGGCACGAAAGACAGTCCAGCTCAACCTTATCCTCTATGCGGCCAGCGCAGTTTTCATGTATGTTCTGGGTGAGTACCGTACTCCTTTCATAACAATTCGAATCCGCATCCCCTTTGTCGTAACCTGATCAATCAATGCCTACAGTGACGCTCAGTCTGCTGGTTCCCGACTGGATCGGCGCGCGCAAGAGCCCTTTCGCATGCGATGACTTCAGGTACGGTTGTATTCCCTAATCAATCGATAAGATGATGCTCACAGTATCCGCAATCCGTACAAGAAGCAGACCGTTTCGACGACGGCGCTCATTCTCATCACGCTGTTTTCTTCCTTGGTTGTCGTGAGTCAATCGATATTAATCCACCTACCGTAACCCGCTCGCAGATTATCGTTGCTGAATTCGTTATTGATCGTCACTCCGGCTCGGATGTGATCTTCAAGTTTCGTCACTGGAGAATTTCCGCTTTAGTCGTGCACATCGTCGCATTTCATGGCGAGTTATCGATCGATAGATCACACTTACTGTAATCCTTTGCAGGCTACTTCCAGCTGGGTTTCGTGATGCAGGTGGTCGTCAATCAGGTATACGGTAGTCTCCTCGCATCAATCTATAATTCTCTCTGGTAGGTCACAAAGTACGCTGTGGGCAGACTGCGACCGCACTTCTTCACCGTATGTATGCCCGGCAACTACACGTGCACGCAGCCCGGAGAGTGAGTACTGTAACCTCTAGTTTATCGTATCCTGCCTCATAAATATAATCGAAATCCATAATATCACCTGCCTTACTCATCAGATTGATCTACGAGTACACGTGCACTGGGGACCCGAAAAAGATCGAGGAGGGCCGACTCTCCTTCTTCTCCGGTCACTCATCCATTGTCATGTACACTGCCGCCTTTCTCATCGTAAGTTACCGTATCCAATCAATACCCTCAATCGATAACTGACTAATCTACCGTAACCTTCCCAGATCTATCTCCACGCGAGAATCGGCCAGATCACACCTCGATTCATCCTGTCAACTCTACAGACGCTACTGTTCTCGGCCGGTCTTTTCATCTGGTACGGTAACCTATTAATCGATAACACCTACCAAGACCCTTCCAGCTACACCCGCCTCCAAGATTACTTCCACCACCCGTCCGATATTGCTACCGGGGCGGCAGTCGGCATTCTCGGAGCGATCTACTCAGTAATACCGTAAACCTCAACCTATCGTCAACTGACTCATTTCCAGTGCTACGCGTGGGCCGATATCTGGCGACAGAGCGGCCACTACTCAGCAGTACATGGAAAGGTCGTGGAAGTGGAGGATGCGACCACTCCTATTGCAATCAAAGTGGAACCAAGATCTGCCCCGCATGAACGGACCATTTCTGAGGGATCCCCGAACCTTCCCGATACCCGTCAGGCATCCTCTGTTGTGTACACAGAGCATCTCTAGCCTGTCCTACCGCCATATGCTATTGATTTGATAGCAGATACCTACAACTAAATATCGTGTCATAAAGCTTCTTAATAATGGCCTCGAGTATCACGTACACGCATCGCTACAGAATGGAATCGATAATGTCACTGATTGGTTTTTGAGAATTTATCAATGTGAACAGTGGGGAAGGAGATCGTCAGACGCGATACACATCGGTAACTTACATAAAGATGTATAAATAGAACGATAGATTTCGGGTGGATTTCTAACGGAATGCAACGGCGGCTGTTCAACAAGTAACGAGTTACCGTCGATTATTACGGGGGCGGGAACATTACAGTAAAAACGTGAACGAAAACAGGTCTCACAAACAATGAGTGGAAGTCGAGCAAGGAGGGGAAAGTAGTGAGACGAGAAGCAGTCTGAAAGGATAGAAATAACTTTTCAATTAAATGAAGTTATTTATTATTACCCTTTGAGTTCTTGTTACCGTCTACATTCCTTAATGATGTTCAAAGAATATAGGCAAGAAGTTATGCTATCAAAGAAACACTATTTACAAAGTTTCCAAAAGAATTCCCGTACTTAGTTACTTGTTCAAAACGTAGTAACTGTTATAAGATAATATGGCTTATTTAAAGAAATACACTTACACATAACATCTTAGCGTCTAGGGGGTCCTCCGCGTCCGCCGCCGCGAGGTCCACCACGGCCTCCGCGACCTCCACGTCCACGCATGCCTGCAAAAATTACAAGTAATTATTTAAAGCAATATACTTAATTAATTCGGAAGTAGCCAGGTTGTCGAAAGCTCAAAGATCGCAATCCATTCACTGTCCAGCATTCACTAATATTGGCACATACGACAGGATTGATACAACTTCAAGGGGGGGGGGGGGGTACTTGGGGTTACTTCCTAGGTTTTAGAATAAGTAGTGAACTTTGATCGAATTATGACCGGATTTTGATTTGTGAAGTTTGAACAGGAGAGCGGCCGCAATTATCTCGAGTTCAACTGCAAGGCTTGACGTACCTCCTCGCATGCCTCCTCTGCCGCCTCTCGCGGCTCCACCGCGCTTGGCGGCCTTCTTGCGCGGCTCCTCGTCCACAAGAAGCGTGTCCAGTGGGCACGAGTCGGGCAGGATGATGTAACGGATGTTGTTGCCTGAAGTAACACTTGTTATGACGTGAAAATCAACCAAAGTAACAGTTTTATACCGTTTGTATATCGGTCTTAGAGGTTGTGCATTGACTTTACAATGAAAAGTAGTCTTTGAAACGGCTAAATATAAAAGTAAGGAGAGACGGACCTCGGACGGTGAGAGACTCGAGGTTCATCGGGTCGCGGTTCTTCTGCTGCATCTTGACTGACTTCAAGTGCGTGTTCATGGCAACGTCGACTCCGGCAATCGTTCCTGGACGAATTGCCGATTAAAAACATATATAAAAGTGTTGAGAAGAAGCAAACCGAAGTTCAAAAACATTTTCGAAAATGGCTGGCTTACCGGTCACTTGGGTTCCATTTTTCAGCTCGACGGTGACCGTCTCGTGAGAGAGCTTCATGAGAAACCGGACCAGCTTCATTATGGCTGCAAATAACAGTGATGAATAAAGAAACACACAATGAAAACACGATCGAAACTAAACGAAAATAGCGGTAACGATGCACATCGATAACTTCTCCCCAAATGATGATAAAATTCATTGAAAGTTGAGTATGAACAGTACATTTGCTTTAGTGCTATAGAGCTAATCAAAATAAACAGCTTACAACCAAATAAACAGCCGAGAAAGCGAGCAAAATCAAATTCGAAAAGATGAGTGACGCTAGAATCACACTGGTCAAGCAAAATGAAGCGTTTCGAAATTCGAATTGCTGATGTGCAAACCGACCACCGTAACCTTGGCGCGTTTCCATCTCTTGCGCGCCGCGCTAGCAAACTGGCGTCCCTTTTGTCTCTTCTTCTTGCATACTCTCTCGCTGAGTACTTTTGCATATGGTGTGCTTGTCAAAATAGCGAGTGAAGGGCGCGCAAGTGGCGGAAGCTGCGTGTGTTGAATTCGAACTTTCCCGACGTCACAGACTCTGCTTCACTGTATTGATTTTTACGTTTGCTCCGCCTCCTGCAGTGCTTTTTCGTGTAAATCCTCATCTTTGCCCTTTCAGCGATGGGTGGTAAGGCCAGGGTGTACCTTGGTCGTATCCCCTACGCGGCTCGCCATCGCGATATTGAGGATTTCTTCCGTGGATACGGAAAAGTCACCGATATAGCCCTCAAGCACGGCTTCGCCTTCATCGAATTCGATAGCTACCGTGATGCTGAGGACGCCGTCGACGATCTCCACGGAAAGACCATTCTCGGAGATCGGTATGTGCATTCAATAATTAGTTTTTAGTCTCCGTTTTTGTTGTTTACTATCTCATCCTCGCTATGATTAATCCATTACTAAGCAATATCTTTCAGTGTGACTTGCGAGTTCGCCAAGGGAACGCCTCGGGGCAGCGACGCGTGGCGCTACGATGGCAGAAGATCGCCTCTGCGCTCATCGAGACGCTCCAGGTCTCGTTCGCGCTCCCGCTCCAGGTATTGCCACTTGTTTATTGTTGTTTAATAATGTGCAAAACAGCATTACAAACAACAATGAAAACAAGTTGCAACGCTTACTTTTTGATTGTCGTTCATGCCGTTCGTTTAGGTCTCGCTCTCGCTCCCGTGACAGGAAGCGCAGCCGCTCTCGCAGCAAGGACCGTAGCCGCAGGAAGCGCAGTCGCTCTCGCAGCAAGGATCGCAGGTTATTACCTAATTAACTAAATAATACACCTTTATTCGTTCAATACATCACAGATCTCTGCTCTATTTGCTGAACATATTTTGAGGCGAGACTAGCGACTGTTGCACCAGCTTTGTTTGTCTCTCGAGAGCAAGTGATATTATTCCAGCCGTAAGAGAAGCCGTTCTCCCAAGCGTAGCCGCTCTCCTCGTCGCTCGCCGCGTCGCAGCCGTCGTTCGCGCTCGCGCAGCGCGTCGCGGTCTGTGAGCCGCTCCAAGTCTCGCTCGCCTGCCCGCTCGCCCACGCCCAAGAAGGAGAAGAAGGACACGAAGGTGAGAACACTTTGGCCTTTTCCATAGTCGGCATTCTTGGGATGGTATCGTTGAGTTGTATCACTGTGGTCGGTGCCTCTTTCCTCGAAGAGAGACACCCTCGTGATCCCGTGCGGTTCCAGCAGTCCCATTCACCCCAACCCTCACCGCAATCTTCACCACAACCACAATTCGAGCCAACCTCACCACCACTGCCCTCCTCCTCGTCGAATGGCTCGCACGAGCAGCCTCCTGCTGAGGAGCCGTTCAAGGCTCCACCAGTGAGGCGAGGCCCCAAGACCCCTCCCACGCCCGATTGGTGATGTGTCTTGCCTCCTTCTCCTCTTTAGTCTCTCCTTGCCTAGTCATTCTAACTTGTCTTCTAGTCATTCTTTCGCATACTAAGTTATCGAAAACATGCATCTGGTCACTGTGCCCGATCTCAAATTCACGTATCAAACCCGAGTTTTTCATTCCAACCCGAGAGTGCACTCTTTTGATCTCATCAATCGAATCCCGATCTCACAACGTTTGCCCATTGATCTCAATTGTTATAGCGATCTCATCGTCCAATAAATCGGATACCTCTTTGAGCGAATCTATCTCTGATTAGGTGTTTCAAACGGATACTTAGTATCCGAGTGACTTGTTTCTAAATCGTCCATTCTCGTTGGCTAGGTGTCAGTCAATCTCAAGGCGCACGACCCCCTCTTCCTCCTGTCAATGGTCCTCTTCCCATTCGCACCCGGGCAACCAGCAACTGCCACTCGATCTCACCTACCGCAATCAAGGGCGACATCGAGTCTGCTGCTGTCCGCGAAATAACGGTTATCTATCTATCTGTGACGATTCCAAGTGTGGATTGGCGAGAAAGACTTCATTCGGGTGTTGTGCATTAGACTTGGTTGATCGGTGGAGAAATTTGGGTATTTATTAAATGATTACAGGCACGTGACCGCAGCCGATCCCGCTCGAGAAGCAAGGACAGAAAGGAGAGCAGATCTCGGTGAGGATGATTGTTTATTCTCTGTGCTTTTTTTTTGTAGTTGATTTAATGTAAACTTTTCGTATAAACTCAGATTGAGTCAGAATTTATAAACAATGCTTTCTTGCAGCTCCAGATCTCCTGCAAGATCCCCTGCCAGATCGCCTGTAAGATCCCCGGCTCACAACGGTGACGCGAACGGAAATGGACACGACACCAAGGTAATTTGTTAGCTAATTTACGTGTGATTGACGATATTAATTGCTTATTGCATGTGGAGAATTATATTCATTGCAGCGTGAGGAGTCTCGCTCCCGCTCTCGTTCTGCCTCTCCGGCCCGTTCTGCCAACGGCGACGACAAGGAAGAGGAGACCACGGCTAGGGAGCGATCGGCCACTCCCTCCCCTCACGGATCTCCCAAGGGAGAGAGAGACAGCAGATCGGCCTCGCCTGCTGAGTAATCGACAGCCAACTCACGGCCCCGCCCCCTCCTGCTGCACATGTATTCGTAATTGTATTCAAATGTTTCCATTTAAACCCCAATCTATTCCCGTTTCCCATTTTAAACCTATATCTACTGTAGTAGAACCCTATCCCTGTTTAGTGATCGAAAAAGTCACCCGCTGTGTTTGGAATATTAATTCAAGTTTCGGTTCTGTCCCAAGTATCTCATTTATTTATACATCTAATGAACACCTAATGATGCTTGAACTGTCTACTTCCAATCTGTCAATGGTAGATTCAAATAAACCGCTTTACCATTCCAGACTGTGCGTTACTATTGTTTTTGAGGGAAGGGGTGGATTTATTTTGCACATGCTAAGTAGTTGACCCCATTCAGAGTGACCTAGAAAAGGAGAACGATCGAGACCTCTAATTCTTTTCTTATTCGTTCCCAAGGCTCGAGACTAGAGAGAGACTACTATTATGAAGTGACCTCGGAATGGTTTTTACTTTCGCTTTGTCGTATGTTGACTATTTTCTGCTGCTACTCACTTCCATACGGCCTAGCAAGTTGCTAGTAGCAACGTTCTGAAAATTAATAACATCCCTGTTTGGGTGCTACTTATTTGTTCGTCTAGCGTTCTCTCTATTCGACGAATTCCTATCTTGTATTTACAATCTAAAGAATGTCTTCTGTTCTCAAAATAATTAGATGATCGGTCGTCGTCTCTTTTTCTCTTGTCTGATTCTATTTTTACCATGATTTCTTGATTCCGTCTGAAGTCTTGGCTTTTGCTCTCGTATCCCTTCCTTCTCCCCCATTATCTCGATATCTCCGATGAGAGAGAAGAGTGCGAGTCTCCATTCAGCACTGTTTCTAACAGGTTAGAGAGGCGAGAGAGCATGTAACATTGAGAGACGAAACGGGATTGTACTAGTTGAATAGAGTCAGAGGGGGCATCGTACTGATAATCCGTGTTGTTATTGCTATACGAGCGCACGTGAGGGGAGAGGAAGGAGTGAGAAGATCAGAGTAGGTCACGATGCACTCGAGACATTGTCTGGCGCCTGTCAGGGGATGAAAACAAACCATGTTCAATTAGAGAACGTAGAAGATTATGAAGAAGTTGATTTATTTGTCTCATCAACGTTTGTGAAGAAGTTGCTATCTACAAAGAGCAGTGAAGCTTGCCTAGAATATCAGACTAGGCCAGGGCTTTTGCACCGGTATTGAGGGTGTCTGGCGCCTGTCTAGGGATTCAAACAACTCTTTTCGTTCGAGATGGACGTCAGAACTATTCCAGTCACCTTTTCCTACTGAATTCTGTCTAAATACGTGGACTCTGTGTTCAGAATGTTGCTCTTCAGAATTCTATTAATCATTTCGCACACTTCCGGTTGGCGTGCATAAGTTTCTCGCTTTGCCAAGTGCAGTCCACTTTTGCGATCTACTCTCCACTCTGCAGAATGACAACTGTTCGAGAGAGAGAGGGAATGCGTTTGAGTGAGGAGATGGACTTGGATGCCTTAGTGTCTCTTAGAGTCTTTTGCAAGTGGGAAACACGTTGTTGTCTATCCCCTATCTCAAATTGACTTTCGGTGCCTGATGAAAGGATTCATCTGGTTCCATTCCTCCTTCTCGTGATTGTTAAGATGATCTTGTTGTATCGACGTCCACTTCACCACATCAGAGCTTCTTTATCCCATTAGTTTTGATTTCATTAGCTAGCCCGTTCGGAAGCCGTTTATCCCATCGGTGCTCATCCACTTCGCTCCCCGTCGGCATCTTTTTGATCTTCCCTCGTCCATTCAAATTTCGCGCCCGTTTCAATGGGACGAGCGGGCAGTCAATCCATCTCCCTTCCCCTCCTTCATCTAGGCAGATGGTTGGTTCCCTGGGCTCGCTTGCCGCGCTTTTTGCTGGTCGCCGAGGCTCAGAAAGAGCGAGAAGTGCTTTCGCTCTCTCCATTCCACGTGTTCTCTCACCTATTGGATTCAGCTAGAGAGCATGAATAATCGAGAGAGCCAGACAACGACAGAAGAAATGGGGAGATGGAAATGAAGGAGGGAAGGAAGTGGCTGGGCTCTCTTTATTTCACACGTAGACTTTGGTTAGAGAAGACGAGAGAGCACGCGTAATCGAGAGAGTTAGACGAAAAAGTGGGAATCGTAGCGCAAAGAATCGCGCTTCAAGGCCGTTTCTGCTGCTGGAAAGAACAGATCGGATTTCTCTAGCGCCCTTCTCCTATTCTCTGCCCCTTTTTTAGACTTCTCTTGGAAGTTAGAGGGACTCTCTCTCTCTCTATCTCACGCTTTCTTGATGAATATCGAGATTCCCAGACCCTAATGAGGGAGGAATATTGTTGACAGACAGTGCAGTCTTACAGCTGCGAATTCTGATTGGGCAACTTCCAGTTCAGAGAACTTCTAATGTTTGCCAGTAACTGAACTAGGGATGAGCCAAAGATAAAGAGAAGCTCCACTCTCATTTCCGATATTCTCTTGTTCCGTTTGGTCGGTTTGAGAGCACGTAGAATGAAGAGAATAGGAAGAAAGATGAGATGAGGAAGAACAGTGGTTTCACTGTCTCCTTTTCCCACACTGTCTTCTGTTTGGTTGACGAGAGAGCGTTCGGAATGAGGAGAGTCGAGAGAAGAAGGGACGAGTAGGGGATGAGAACCCCCGTCTCACGTCCCTCTCCTCTTCTCGCTTCCTATTTGCTAAGTGTAGTGACCCCCACTCGGCTTTTCATACCATCGTGTAGTGTTTGTGTGTGGTGACGACGTTTCCGAAAGGGCGTCCTGTGCAGATTACGATCAATCTGTCACCAGTGTGTCCAGTTGGGGCCAGATGGCGGGTAGTGAGAGGGCAGTGAATGGGATGGAAGAAAAGACCAACTGTCTTCCAGCCGCGCCTTTCCCTTCCTTTCTTTGATTCGCTGGATCTCATAGGAAAATTAGCCTAATCGAAGTGGGTGAGAGACTAATTCGAAGGGTAATTCACGAGTTTCTCCATTTCACACGTTTTCTCGACCTCTCGCTTCGTTTTAAAATATTTTTCCAGAGATCTTTAGAAGAGGAATGCTCTTCGATTTTCGCTCCGATCTTTATTCGCATCTGTTTTCTCCCTATCTTTCATTACTCATCGGAGAAACCTTTCCATTCCTCCTCTTCTCAACGCGTTTTCTTTCCATTCGATCCTTAGGATCTTTCTGCTTCTGTGATGATGAGGATACATTCAACTAGACTTTCTTGTCATGACTCCCCTACTTCATTAGCCATCTCTATTCTTCCCTATTCTGATGGCATTCACCTCGAATAGAATATCTTCGTCACTTCTCCTTTGGTCGATTCACCCGCCAGGTTTAAAGGAGCGGAACCGCCTTTCATGCTGTTTGTCTGTTATCATATCAGCGTGTATCACAGATTAGGAAGGGAGGGAGTTTTCAGTGAGCGAAGGAGTGATGAGTAGAGAGATTTACGATTATCAGTAGATTGGATGAAGATTGTGAGTGCGGGTGTGTCTATTTTGAACTACTGGTGAGAAGAATCTCCGATGCTGAGAGTAGGATTGAGGAGGAGTGGGAGAAACTATAATTTCGCGGTTGGATGAAGGGAAACCTCACGCTGTGGCAGTTGAAGATTGCTGCATTTAGAAGTCTCCTTCAGTTGATTTCAATTTACTTTCTTTTGCTATTATTGTGTTTCAACATTCAATTTACGAATATCTTTCCTAACGATGATGAAACATTCAGTTGCGAAACTCTTTTCTAGCTCTGACGCAACATCTCTTTCGAAAATGTTACGTACTCATGATGAAATCACAGTCTTGCGAAATCGTCGCCCCACAGTCAGTTACAAATAGCGGCCAATCGCTGGCGATTCGGAGGGTATTTCGGAGGAGGGTATTTTCGAAATTCTCCCCTCCCCTCCTCTACAGTTCCACTCCTCCCATCTCTGGTCTGATGCTCACAGTCTCTCCTCCTCTGTTTTGTCGCTTCTCTCTATCTCTCCGAATCGCCTCCCGCGACTTTTCGCCGTTCTCTCCCCTCTTCCAACTCGCGCAATCTCTCCAATTTGCACACTATTTCGCACCGGATTCTAGAGAATTCCCAGCTCGTCTCTCTCACTTTCCCATGCTCTCTCACCACTCTCTCAATTCGCCATGATCTCTCACCATTCGTCTCGTCGTTCGGCCGCTCTCTCCATTCGTAATCCTCCCTCTGCCTCTTCTCAAAAGTGGGCGGAGCCTGGCACGGCTCCCCCTCCTCCTTCTCCTCTCCTGTTGCTCTCCTTTCCCTCTCCTTCGTCCCTCCTCCGTCCCTCTCTTCTCCTCACTCCTCCCTTCTTCCCTTACTAGTTAGTTATATCCGATGCATCCGCATTCTTCTCTTGAATTTTCTCGCTATTTCTCGAAGCTCTTGTTTACCGAATTAATTAGTCATTCGTTAGTAAGATGATCTGCATATTCTACGCTGCATGAACGCGTTTCGGTGCTCATTTCGAAAATTGTTTACGGTCATCGCAGGCATCAGAATAATTTCGAAACTTTCCGAAAACATTCGATGAATTCCGATGTTTTCCTCTAGTCTCAGCGACTTTAGGCCTGAGACTAGCGTGGGTGTTCTATTTTTACGCCCTCTTTCTCTCCTCTCTTCTCTCCTCCCTTCTATTCATTCCCTCCTCCTCCTTCTCCCTCTACCGTTCGGTCACTCAAGGCCCTCTCTTTCTTCTTCTTCTCCTTCCTCATTCCTGACTCATCTCGGACACCTTTTCTCTACATTCCCCATACATACCTCAAGGCGGTTAGAGAAAGCGAGAGAGCACGCGAACGTGAGAGAGTCAGAGAAACTTTTCCGCCTACTGGCACACTCTTCCCTTCCCTCCCTTCTCCTCCCTAGGTGCTACCCTGTGCGAACGCGTTGGCTCGTCTTTTTGTGTTCGTTTCCCGCGCTTTCCTCCATTTCGTCAGTTCACGATCGCATTTTCAGTTACCGTACTCCTACTTCACTCCCCCAATCGATCGATAATGTCCACCGAGGAGGTCGCCGCCGTCGTCGTCGCCGAGGAGAAGGTACGGTAGATTACGGTAGTCATTTTCGCGCAGATCCAAGTTTCAAATTGACCTATTGATGTGCAGGTTGCCGAGGTGCCCGTCGAGGTTCCCGAGGTCGTCGAGGCCGCTGAGAAGGACGAGGAGGTGTCCCAGGAGGCTCCCGAGGAGGCGTTAGTATTTCAATGTTTGAATTCCCGCCTGAATTCAGAACTTTCTCAAATCTGGTCATTTCCAATAGGATGTTTCGATTCGGTCACGCTTAGCGCTTTCGACGAGATTGAGGATAGAGAAGAGCGAGAAGTGGTTACTATGTGGTTAGAGAGAGGGGGAAGAGTAGGGGATGAGAGAGGAGGGGCGCATAAATCTATCTCACAACATACTCTGTATGCACAGCAGTGAAGGTCATGAAAGGCCAGGGAGAGAGGGAAGAACAATTTTTGAATCCCTGAGGGTCTCACTCCGACTTTAGGAGTACGGTAGCCTTACTAATTATCGATTTTGCAGCTCGGTCGACTCGACCGACGCCGACAACGAGGCCGCTGAGGCCACCGGAGACGACGAGACGTCCAAGGTGAGCCGTTGTCTACTTCCCGGATGGAGCTCCTTTGTCGAAAATGCGACAGGACTGCAAGGACCGGCGTTTAGTACATCATGTAATCGGCTATTTGCAGGACGGCGAGGAGGTTCCGGAAGCTCCGGAGACGGAGGAGGAGGAGAAGAAGGACGAGTCGGCCGAGGCTCCCAAGGAGGAGAACGGAGCGGCCGCTGACGCCAACGGAAACGTAAGTCTAGTGCAAATTTTGACGCGGGATGCGATTCCGTCGAATATAAGACGGCTTTGGGCAGTTCTAATTACCGGTTTTGCAGGACCGCAAGCGCGCGGTCGAGGAGACCACCGGAGATGCCGATGCTGCAGAGGAGGAGGAGGGCGACGAGCCCGAGTGCAAGAAGGTCAAGGCCGCCGATGAGGCTGAGGTATGGTAGCCTTTAGTCAGTTGTCGATGGACGCCTGGAGTGCGCTCGGGCTACGGTAGTCGACTTGCTAGATAGAGTGCGCGCGAGAGATTCGGCTAGAGATACAGCGGGGGAAATCGATGCGACGGAGTCTTCAGAGATTGAGAAGGGAGAGGAGGAGGAGGAGGGATGAGATGGAGAGAGAGAAGGGAGGGGGGAAGAGAGCGTTTCCATGACTTCGTCTAACTGTTGGCATGGCGATTGCAAAGAGAAGAGAAGAATAAGAGAAGAGTAAGAGCGAGATAAGGGGAATGAAAGTGAATTGTATGAGGGATCGAGTGTGTTTCAGGCACGTTTCAATAGAACAAGGGGACAGATAGAGTTCAATGACTGGCGTGAAGACGATTGAAATAATCAATAACCAATCAATAATTGCAGATCGCTGCTCCCGATGAGCCCGTTGCCGCTCAGTAAACGATCCGCCATCGATCGATAATCTACCGTACCCTACTTCCTCTATCTTTCGCCCCCCGTCCCCACACAAGACGTCTCAGTATTTATCTAATACCTGTTTATTTATTGAGTAATAAGTTAAGTTTTCTCCGACCAAAAAGTATTGCCTCTCAATCTAGGTTGTATTCGATCCTGATTTCTAGCTGTTTCCCGTATCGCCCCTACCGTAGCCTAATTGATTGGCTACGGTACTCGTCCCAATTGTCACCCGTGATATAGGAAAGGAACGGTAGGCGCAACTATCGAGTCTACCGTATTACGCCTAGTATTGATTGCTTTATCTTCCCGTTATAATAAGTTATTGATTTCCCAGTTCTTCACAAAATTGTTGTGTGTCTGTCGCTACCGTAAGACTTGTGTATTCAAGATACTCACTTCCCCTCTATCCGCCCCTGTTGCACTATCCGTAGTATGGACGAGATCAGACTACAAACTACATTCTAGTTTGTAGTTTGATCGCTTCGGCTTGAGCTGTTTCACCGTTGCTTGCTCGCTGTTACGTCCACTTCGTGACCTACCGTACTCACAACGAACAGAGTACGGTATCGATCGATCGACCCGACCTACCGTAGTCCACCATCGATTCATGGCTATCCATAATCATGCCCCTTTCCCTATAATCTCATCGGATTATCTCTTTATTGTATACCGAATATAATCAGGATAAAAAGCATCTCGCACCAAAACGAAGAAGAATTTGATCGTCTTTACAAGCAATTGGGGAACAGGGTACGGTAGTCCTATAGCGATTATCGATTAGAAGCAAGATCTACCGTGAACCTAGAAAATACGGAACTTGGCTGGAGAGATCGATCGATACAGATTACGGTGGTATGGCAAGGGAAGCTCATGGTAGGGGTATGTGGGGAGAGATCTTCGGGGAGCTAGAGATCAAAGATCAGGGAGTGTTGAAAGATCACTTGGCGATGTGACTTTCGCCTGCTTCATCGACGATTACGGTGACCTTGGGCGGATGCGGACGCGTCACTTCAGACGCGCCGACCGCGTCGTGCGCGTGAGAGCCCACACGAGGAGAGCAGCCTGAATGCACTGTAGATGGTACTTATTTAAATGGCTTTTTAAAATTTATTCACATATTTTGTATGGTTTAGTTTTTTCAAAACAGCTGAAGTGCCACTTATCAACGCTTGGAATTCTACAGTCCTCATTTAGGATTTACGAAAACTTAACCGGTCACTGTCTGATTGAGATGGCGGGCAGATGCTCATTGTCAGAGTACGAGAGCAATATCCAAAGTTCAAAGACCACACTCACACTTGGCGTATGCATCGCAGAGGATGAGTGCGAGAAGGATGAGGAGGGAGAGGGAGACGGTGATGAAGAGAAGGATGGAGAGAAGGTAGAGAGGAGGAAGGGGAGGAGTGGAGAGACCACGATTGATCTGAGAGATGGAAGAGATCATGATTGATCAATTCAAACATATTCTGGATGTGTTTCACATTGTTCTCAAGTTGAATATCAGGTTCACATGCTTCGATTGCTGAGCGGATTCCGCCTAATAAAAAAGGTCACTGTGCAAAGTTCTCGACTGTACACTAATGACTTTATCGTACAAAGTTGATACCTGAATGGTCATAGTCGCGAACACTGCCACATAGAGCGCTGTCCAGTAGTCACGAGAGGTGCGAGAGTAGAGGAAGAGCGAGAGGAGGATCGTCCTGAAAAGAGATCAACGATCAGCCTTCTTCATTCATTCTTCTTTCATTACCGGTTGAGTTTCACCGCGTTCTCAAAACGATTGACCGCACAGGGTTCTTCGGTATGAGGGAACTCGCCGGTTGGCTAAAATAAGTAACGAACCACAGCGTGAGGAAGGCCGCAACCAGGAAGAAGGCGAGCGTGCGACGACGGGAGGTGGCCAGGAGGGGCTGCAGCATTTTAATTTTACAAACTTCACCGTGAGAAGCCTAAGAGAGTTCTTTCACATTTTAGAATATTCTATAGCGTGATCTGAAGGAGGTTTTATGAAGCAAATGATTGAGTTGACGTTGACAGTTTTAGCTTTGTTCGATCACTATTCAACGAGTCACATGGACTGAGCTATCGGAAAAGCGGATGAGCGAATGGAGACACTGTCGTTCAACTCACATTGAACAGTGGGAACAGACTGTACCGCACGACGACGAAGACGGTCCCGAAGAAGAGAGGAACACCGATGAGGGTGTAGACGAGGGAGAAGACCTGAGAGGTATAGAGGTTAGTCAATTATCGAATGACTTTATGGTATCGAGAAATTGTCACTTCTCAACAGTAGGATTTTTTTCGCGCATCATCGTTTCTGGTATGTTTCAGTTCCCACTCATACCCTCATGGAGCTGTGAGAATCGTTGGTTGCAGTGATTCATGCTGGAAAATAAATAGTGCGATAAGAATACGCCATGATGTCTAATAATGAGGTAATGGTAAGGTTGTCCTTCATTCTATAACGAGCCCTGTTCTTTCATCTTGTTCTTATCCAAATCGATACTTGATTCATGGCCAGAAATCCATTCTTTCCTAATCTTGATTTCAAATTGAGTTTCACCGCTTATTGAACTACTCAACTAAAAATTCAGATCGTTGTGATTGGGTTGTTCCTTCAAAACACCAACATTTGATTACCGCTCCCCAATTCAACCGTACCTGTCCCCCAATCGTCTCGGGAATCTTCGCATCGTGTCCAAGAGTCAGCAGCAGTCCGTAGGCGTAGTTGAACGAGTTGAGCAGATTCCACTGTCCGGACGGGTGCTGCTGAAAAGAGGTTGCGTCATCATTATGTAATTCGTGCATTTTCTTCTCAGTATTTTTCTTACTGTCCGTTCTTTTCGATCTACTCAATTTTCTACTAGAGTTGTCACTCCTAGAAAACACACCTTGAGCTCCAAACGATCTTCATACTTCTTCAGTGAATCGACCAGAAGTTGCTGCAAATTTATCGATTTATCTCGGAATTTCTCCGTTCATTCCCTCAACTCTAAATATACTCTCCGAGTCCTTTTCTGCTCGACTGCCTCTGCAACATTGCCTCTCACACGCTCTCTGACGCCCTTCCTCCCTCTCCCAATAGGTCATCCCCAATTAGATGCCCCTTGTTGCGCTTGCTGCTTCAAAGAGCGATCCTCCACTCTCTTCTTCGTTTCACCGGAAGTATGGGGAAACCCCCAGATCGATACTTTCGAAATGGCTTCAGTGCTGTCGAAATCGACTTTCGAAAGAGAGAGCGAGAGGCAGTGCGGCCTAAGAACAATGCGATTTGCCTCATCCTGATTGGGTTAGGATCGAGAATCGGAGAGAATAGCGAGGGAAGGACGGCGGAAATCTCCTCTCTCCGTCCCAGGATTATCCCCTGATTGGTGGCAGCGAGTAGGGTCAAGTACCTACAGGAGGCTGTCTCATTCTTGATTGCGGACTAGTTGCATCTACATAATTGGTTAGTTTGCGATAGTATAGGGATACGGTAATGAGTTTCGAAATTAGTCAGTTCTCGATAGTAAGATAAGTACGGTACATGGACACGGTCGGTCTGGTCGCGATCGATGATGATGAGCAGGTTGCGCGTGTCGTTGAAGATGCGCGAGGAGATGGCGCGCGCGTAGTGACGTCTGCAAGGGTACGGTTGCGGATTATCGATTGGCTCAACTTTATTTTCTATTTAACACCAACCAATTTCCAAGAGATTTGGATAATTGTTGGATTTCAGTTAAGTTTCAGCACGATTGCAAAATGATTCTGTCTGTACTGCAACTCAGTTATTGACGGTTTTGTGAGCGATAAAAATAATATCGATTTGTTTTGGAACTCGAAGCCAGCGTGTCATGATTTGTTTTCTACTTACAATCCTCCGGGAATAGGCGACAAATCTCAATTGAGTGGGCAGCCACATCATCATATCGAAAACGTCTCTCTTATTTCGTCTCTACTCATGACACTTTGCGAGATTTGGAGAGAAGATTAGCAATGCGAGACCGAGTTGAGGTTTGGATCGAAAGGTTGGGGCACAAATTCAACAATGTTCTCATCGGAAGGAACAATTGTTCGGTCTCGAAACTCTGAATTCTAGCCAGTCTTCCATTGTTCCAACTCATCCGAGTCGAGCAAGGGTCATTTCTAATTCTCCTCATTCAACGTTCTCTCTCGTCGGGTCTACCAAGCGAGATAGCGTCTACAATGGAGAGAGTCTTCTCAAGCTCATCACTAATTCGCTCCGAATTGAGTGCCACTAGCCATCTTTATTGTCGCCCGCAACTTCCGATGAGATACGAGCACGCTATCCAACTATCTCGACTCTATCACTTTCCCATCCTCTATCCATACAATGGCTATTTCAACACTCGCTGCAAAGCTAATCGCGACAGTGCCCAAAATATCTTTAAAATCCATCTTTAAACCCTAAAGCGTAGTCTGATCTTTGATCTCTGCTCACCTTCCAACTCCTTGGTTCATGACGTGTCTCCTCACGACTGCCTCGTGATGGGCGTTCTCGAAGAAGAAGAAGGCCGTCGCACCGAGGCAGAGGTAGATCTGAATTATTGATTATTTCAAAACAAATAAAGTGGTGCGCTCTATTCCAAATATGTTTCATCGCACAATCAAAAGCATTGAACAAGGATTTGACTTGATTCGAGGAAGATCTGCAGTAAGAACAATACCAATATCTCAAACAAACGACGCCACAATTCAATAAATATCTGTTCGGAATACTCACCACCAAAGCTAGGAAGAGCAGAGCGGGTGCGAGACGACGCACGAGACGAGAGGCGAAGACGTCCGCCGTCGAACGACGAAGACGATCGAGCAGCATCTGGAGAAGTCAACGATGAGAGGGGAAAGATCAAGGATCAACTCTAGTTAGACGCCTATTACTGAATCACAGTTGTGTCCGCAGATGAAATAAATATCAGAAAGCAGCTCTCAGACGTCACAATGAAATATCAGAAGATAGGCAGTAAACAAGGTTCAAAGGAATACGGAGAAGTGTGAATGGAAGAAAGGTCGTATGCACCCAAACAGCAACATCGAACTGCTAAAGAGCGCAACGTCAAGTGAAGACCGAACGGAAGGGTCAGTCTAAGAATAGAGGGAGGGCCACAATGAGTGCCTGATTACAGAGGAGGCGCTCCCTCTCCATTCCCCCTTGGGGACCAACATCCCGCAAACAACATCTCTTGCCTTGTTGGCACGCTCGAGATTGGCCGCGAGAGCGCGGAGGGGACGCGTGACGCGACGCCCCTGCTGCGGCTGCTCTCCCTCGTCCTCGTTGCGAAGGGCGTCCCTCTCGGTCGGTTCAGCCGCAGGTTCAGTCATCTTTTCCTCTGGTAGACTAGATCTAGATACTAGGACAGACTATGATGGGCCAGCGTCGACTTTGGGGCGGAGATTGCCCTTCTCCCGCCGCTTCTTCTAAGCGAATAAAAGGGGGTGGCAGTAGGGAGTCGGAGTCCTAATCAGAGCAACGCGACCCCGGATGGAGGCAAGAGATGCTTTGCTCTGGGTCTCTCACTTTCAGTGCTCTTTAGCGCTGTCTGACGAGCGAAAGGCGAAGATTGGTAGAGAAATCAGGGCTGTAAAAGAGAGATACTGGAAGGAAAAGGAAGAGGACGACAAAAGGAGATGTTTCAGTGAAGAAATCAGTGGAGATGGAGGAGAAAAGCTACTGAAAGCCACTGGATTCAGAGAAGGGATCGGGTTTACCCACGTATACAGAAGGAGAGCCAATAAAGATTGCGGAACACCATTACGTTACCCATTCCTATCTCATTATGCAATGCGTGCACAATAGCAGAGCCTATCCGAACAAGAAAACAGATAAAGAAGCAGAACTCGGTTGAATCCGAAGAGTTTCGAGAAGTGAGAGGAGACAATTCACTTCACTTCTCTCGCGCGAGAGAGATAGCCTCCTCCTCCCTCTGGCAATGTCATCAATCTTGTCGCAGCTTGAGAAGCTGCGAAGATTGGAAAAAGCAAAAGCAGAACACAGAATTCTGCGCATCTTTTGCATTCAACAAGTAAACCCCAACACGACACACAACTGAATTTTTGAGTGCACTGGAACACGATGAACAGTAAAAATAGAAACGGAATACTGACAGAAGACTGCCTGCACAACTGAACATGACTCGTTCGCGTTCCGCTCATTCGATTACCCAACCACGCAGAAATTTTGCAGCCACACGAAACTACCAATTTGTGCGGCGAAAACGCCAAACGCTATTATGAGCAATGTGCATGGAAAACAAACAGCAGGCGGTTGTTTGAAAGTTCACAAATGACAATCGGCAGCAGAAAAGGCAACAAACCGAGTGGGATAGATGCTGAGGATGGGCCGGGAATGGGTCCCTGGAGGGGGAGAGGAGGGGGAGAGGGGAGGTTGTGAGTGGTGTGAGAGAGGGACGGTGATCAATCATAAGATGATGAGGGGTGGAGAGGTGCGCGAGATTCACACTTTGGATGGTGCTGAAAGAAAGTACCCTATGACAGCTGACGATCACCCCATATTTAGCATCTATTCTTAAGTTAGCAGCACAAGTTGTTCATTCGGATCAGTTCGGAAGTAGAGTGGAAGAAAAAACAGCTACAATGTGAAGAAGGAAGCTGTTAGCGCGTCTTCAAAGCTTTTTCCTGGCACCTTGAGAGGACAGAAATAAGTGCAAATTTGGATTTTTTTTAGAGAAGCAATGATTGAACAACCGAAGTTTCCTATCTTTCAAGATTAAAGTCGAACTACGAAGCACATTCGCAACAATTGGGAATCAGTTCGGAGTCAAATGAATTTTTTTTCTATTCTAATTCCACTCCGATCTGGATAATCTAAAGCTGCAGTTGCTGCATCATTTACTCACCGCCGTTCCCTCCTCATCTTGAAGCACGCGCAGCCCGTTCCACTCGCCGTCCTCGGGAGAGGGGAGGGAGTCTGGAATGTATAATTGATCTAAGATTCGATCGAATTTTAGGGCAAGTTTCACTACAAAGCGATGTGTTTCACAAGTTCTTCATCACTCTTGAAAGTGACTAGATCTTTGATGTTGTCTTCTTATACGAGATAAAATCACAAATACCTCCAAGCAACGGCTGCTTCGTGCCCTCCACGCGCAGTGCGAGCACGCGCATCGAGGAAGGGTAGATTGAAGGAAGAGTAGATATGGAGGAGAAGAGAAGAGTGGAGATGAGGCTACGACATACCTGCAACATCATTATTCTATCAATTGCAATGATTTTTTAAACTCATTTTCAACACAATCGAAGAAATACAAACGAAGGAAAGCATAGACAGTAATACGTGCGCGTTTTCTCAGACCCTAATGAGCGCTTGCGCAGACAGACGAGCAGCGGTTAGCAAAGTGCATCTGACAGTAACGACAGCAAAGGAAGAAGTAGACGTAGTGATTTTGAAACTCGTCATGAACCAGCGATCACTAAAATTAATAATAACGAAAAATATTCGAGTAATCGTGTCTTGACGCTGTAAAATAAGGTCACCAATGAAGCGAGCAAGCGAAATACAAATTATGGGATCTTTTCGAAGTGTCCTTCTGGTGATCTCTCGAAGATCTCCGAGAATTTTTTTCCGCTCCGTCCTCGGCCACGCGCCGCAACCCTCTCAACTCGTTTTCAGTCTCATATCTCGCCGCCATTATGTTTACGAGTTTGCGAATGCCACACTTGGGACACGCGTCTCTCAATTCTACATACTCTCTGGCCGTTTCTCACCAACTAGAGGGCAAGACAAATTTGAGAGATTCATAACACAGCTTGAGACAAGGAAGCGATTTTGAGTAAGTCAAAGACCGGAAAACGAAATGGAATAAGAGAGGGTCAACAAACGGCTGCAGACAGGAGACAAATGGACGAAGAAAGAAGATAATCAGAGGCCTGCTAAGAGAGTGGAGTCAACAGAGGGGACTCCTGGAGGAATGGAAAACGGTGTACTGTTCTGTACAAAAATAGACAGAGAAAGCAGTGCACTAGACTCGTAAAAAAAAGCTTCGAACAAAATTTCCAGGAAAGAATAATATTTACGGAGAAGAAAGTTCGGCAGGCAGGAAAGTTCTTTGGAAAGTGCTTTCCTAATGCTGTGGTGTGGTGGTGTGGGGCGCAAGGTGATTAGGGGCTGCCAGAACAGACGATGAGTTACGACTAGAATCTAAACTACGAGTCGCCCTCTCTCCATTTCACTCATTCTCTCGCATCTCTGACACTTGATAGAGCAGGTGAAATAAAGAATGAACGATGAGTTACGAGCCGCCGATTTTGACGAATGTGACCGCTTCGGGGCGACGCGCTTCAATGACCGATTGACACTCTCAATTCCGCACACTTTCTCGCTTGCTCTGACTGACAAAAGAATGGATGCAATGGAGAAACAGGCCGCTGTCCCATCCTCGTTTGCTTATGGAAAAACAGTGCCGAGGCTAACAGTAATCTATGGTTAGCTGTCGGTCGGACAAAACGAAAGAAAGGAATGAGATTCTGCGATAAAAGGATTGAAAGGTCGAAGACCGCGAGTTTCGCGCCTAATTCATTCTGACAAAAGGAACAAAAGCGAAGAGAAAGTAGGGAACATCTTGTCTGGAATTTTTCAACTCAATTCATTCCGCGTTTTGTTCTATCACAAGCAACACGGGGTGGGGGAGATAAAACATCGGAGACAGTCAATCCGTCTTGAATCTTCTTAAGACAAGAACATCTTGTCTGAAAAAAATGCGCCCACTTTCGAGCATCTGGTCTATCACCAGTCAGACAACGTTAGCGATCTTGCGAATAGAATACAATCAAACCATCTCAAGTCCTTTCGAGACAGAACCTTTTCCAGAATGTTCTCTGTCTCAGTCATCAGCTAGCTAGGCCTCGATTGTGTTAGAGAAGGAGGAAGGAAAACACTCACGGCCGACGAGAACTCACGAGGAGTGCCACTAGAACCGGAAGAAGGATACCATCCTGCGCACTTCGTTTGTTAGAGCTAAAGGAACATTCGAAAAAGTTCTGAATGTTGCCAAAGAATGGCTGCAAATTGCGAGAATCGGGAGAACTAGGCAGACAAACATCTCAGATAGGAAGAAAGTGTTGCACGCAGGCTTGTAGTTTGCAACTTTTGCAACTTTTCAAGAAGAGAGAGACAGAAGGAAGTGCTAGTTCCTACTGTTAGTTACAAAGTCTGCAAGCAGACCATCTTGTCAGTGAAAATAGCGGAGTAATGGAATCAATCTAGCTTCTAATTCTTCGAACATAAATCATTTTGCTAAATTTTAGTCCAGTAACTGCCAGTAAAAACACGATGATGAAGTGAAAATGGGCATGTTTACGAACAGCCGGAATGTCGTGCAAATTCATCATTGCTTCGCGGAAAAACGGAAAGAAATGCGGCCGAGGTAGAGAAGTCATGGAAGTATCGTGAAACACGAGCCAACTCAGATAGATTTTGAGTAATGGGAGTACTTCCACTCTCCTCATTTCGCCTGCTCTCTCGCCTATCAGAGAAGGAAAAGAGTGCACTCCGAACTCTACTTGAGAACGTCTTTGGCGTGGATTATCTGCAAGAAGGAGAAGGAGAAGAAAGAGAAGTGGATTCATGGGAAGAAAGGGGGGAGGGGAAAGTGAACTGAGGCGAGGATGGATCTCGTTTCCTCGAGAGAGTCGAAAGTGCTAATGAGGGGAATCTGACCAGTTCACTTGTATCTTGTTGATCAGACGGAGTGAGGGAGTGGGCGAAATGGATAGAATAACACAATTCCGGCTTGAGTGCTAATGAAGCGGTCGCCGATCGCATTTCTTATGTGGTAAAGCGGACAGATATTGGATGAATTCTCAACAAAGCTATTGAGTTCGGCACGTTCCTGTCAGAAGAAGCTGTCGAAGCCCGTACAGAGACTATGCTCGAAACTTATTCGAGGATTTGTCGAGAATAACAGACCCCAAGACTTGAGTCTTCAGCCTAAGTGGAGGTCCCTCACTCCATTAGCAGCTTTCTCCCAACACCACTCTTGCACAAATCAGGAGATGTGCACATTTGGGTGGTGATGTTTGGATTCATCCGTTCGATCCAGAAGGATTAGGAAAACATCAAATTGCGCAACGCAATGTTAGATACATCATCTCACAACCTTCGAGAAGTTGTAGCCTTCGGCGAATGGGATAGATAAGTTGCAAGCCAAAAAAATACGCGTTCACGTTACTGTAACAAAGCTCTAGTGGGCGGGAAGGATCCAAATGCTGAGAGTCCTCGAAAAATCAGCGCTAGAATCTGCGAGAAGGGAATTACCTGGAACGAGAGGAGAAAGAGTGGAAGAGTGGGTTGAATGAGTGAGGATTCCTCTTTGTTAGAGGAGGAGAAGAGGGGAGAAGAAGGGAAGAAGAAGAAGGATGAGAAGGGACGAAGAAGTGTGAGGCACTCCTGCAATTGGCACAATCCTCAGCCTCACCCACAGATTCAATTTGCAAAGTTCACCAACCCGGAACCGCCCCGGCGCTTCGTTACTCATATGGACGTAAGCCCGCAAGGTATCGATCAAACAGTCCTACCATTTAGCCTATTCTTCTTGTCCTCTCCAGTGGCATAATAGTGCATCGTCTGGTATCGCCAAATGCGCATTGACCGTAGCTGGTCGGTTACGGTAATCCTGAGATTATCGATTGATTGACGGAGTACGGAGTGAGTACAGTACCTCCCTCCTCTAGGTGCACACCAGCAGTAGGCCTTCTCGTGATGGGACTTGGCTGTCTGAAAGGAGAAAGTTAGTTCGCGATGGGCTGATTTACCGTACCTGGCAAGCATCGTGAGTGACGTTGGACATCAGATGATCTACTAGTAGCGCAGCAAGATTCGTCTCGGAAATACATCTTTCGCGACTTTTCTTGCCTGAAAAATAACCTGACAAAATGGAAAATTCCTACAAAATTCAGCTCTTTTTAGCACTTCAAATACAAGCTGATTTTGGAGGAGCAACAAAATATTGCAAAAGTAAGCAACCTCTGAGAAGGATTTATCAAGCATCGCTCTCGTGAGCTAGGACGGCAATTCCTATAGTAGGATCGTCATCGGCGCTTTTGCTGCGGGCGAGGGGAGTCGAACCCGCGTGAAACGGACGCTAGCCAAACACTCTACCGACTGCGCCACACCAACCATTAGCGAGGAGAGCGACAGAGTACACTATGAGAGTGGCGCTTTAGAGTTGTTGAGTTCGAGGGATCATCAGGGGAAATATTATTTATTTCAATCAATATTTCAATCAAGAAAATCAATAATTGATACCTCTCAGCCCTGTCCTCATTATGTAGCACAACTGTGTGTCTGCACATCGCGAGATATTGCAGTAGGGACACTGGGGAAGTGCTTCTGAAAAACATTTTTCTCAAATTTGAGATCATCTCAAAGATCAAAGATCACCTCTGGGCATCTCAAAGGCGATGAAAGAAGTTCCGTTGAATCCGGGAGGAGGCGTAATCGGGACTCTCGTTGTCGATGGCGTACTGTATACCGCAGTTCTCGGCAGGAGTACGGTATCGTTTGATAGATCGATAAACTGGTTCTCCTCCGACTCTGGTAGGTCACTCGGGTTACGGTAAGACTACGGTACGCCAAACCTTGGCTCTCACTGCTCTCCAGTATCGCCAGTAGCGAGTCAGACTCCTGGTCGGAGAGGAATTGCGATGATTGATTGTTGGCTAGGGATGATGCAATCGGGAGAAACACAATGAGTAGTGAGAACATCTGAAAATCGTCAGTTTCAGGATGAACCAACCCTGAATTTCAGGGTGGTAAAAAGCGAGAAGAATGAAGGGCACACGCGACAGACAATGAGAAGGCAGCACGCTAGTCGGTCGTTGATCTCACTTGTCCGGTGCTCTCTCACTTCTCCATGATCTCTCGCTTGCTCTGACTGTCTGCACTCTCTCAATCCGCTGTTGTCTCACGCGCGTCTATCTTCAGACTCGCGCCGATTGAGTAACGAGTACAGGAAGGATGAAGGGGCAGAGAAGTTGAGAGAGGAGCCGAGGATTCTGAGGAGTCGAGGTTGGGAAGGGTACGTGACGTTTTCGAGTTCAATAACAATTCAATCTTGTCATTCCTAACAGCACGAAATGCTAGATCATTTGGCAAAAGAAGAGTGACAAAGGAATCATAGCTTTGAGAGTTCAACAGAATCGAGATAGAAAAGCAATGCCGACAGTTAGACTCAAGTAACGACTCGAGATGGGGCACATACCAGGATATTCCTGCCCCCCTCCCTTCGATATTCATGGGAAACCGACTCGGTGCCGCTCTCTTACTATCCCCTGTTCTCTCGCTTTCTCTGCCTGTCTGGGCTCTCTCAAATGCCGGAACTCTCTCGCCGAGAATATTCTTTTATTATCCAGGAGCAAGATTAGACGATGCGAGAGTCGTCTGCAAACTGGCGACATTGCAAAAAAAAGTCAGTCAGAGAAGGAACCACTTAGAATCTACTAGAATTGTTACAACACCCACACTCTAACTCTTACCCGTGTCGTGAAACACGTACTCAACATGATGTTGAGACACAAAGTGAGCCGCTAGACAAGATATTTACAAGTCTTCTCCAGCGTATTTGACACCTATATTCAATTGAGCGGAGTCTTCAATGCCTAGGGAATACCATCCTATATCCCCACTTCCAGCCAATTCTATCCCCATGTTCTTACACTTCAACGATATTCGAGATCAAAACTTTATTCGAGCATACCACCGTAATTGGAACAAGTGTCGTATTTACAGAGAGTGTGAGTTGGGAATACATCAATAACTTAGTAATCAATCGATAATCGAGGTACCGTATTCTACAGTACTCCTCACTTCTTGGCCTTCTTCGCTCCCTTCTTGGCTCCTCCACCGTACTTCGCCTCGAGTCCCGCCAGGAAGGAGGTCGCTGCAGAGATCAATAATTATAATTCGCAAGTTCAGGAATACTGTCTTTTCAAAGATTTCTCACTGAAGGAGAGTGCTCATTGCCGTACAGTCTTGGCTTGAATTTTCAAATAAACGTGAAACCGGACTCGAACTTCTAAATCGGAGCAAACGTTAACACACCCACTTCTGGCTTTCTCCCTGTCAATCCCCTCCTCACTCACCCTGATTGGCCCTCTCTCCCTGTCTGCGGAGGATGAGCGACGCCAGATCGCCCTCGCCTTCCTGAAAAAGATATTAATTAATTACGTGTTAATTAGACTAAAACAATTCATACAGAGCTGGAGAAGTTTAATAAACTCGAGAGTTCGTGCAAACCCACACCCACACATTTCCAGTTCCAATATCGCTATTTACCACCACCATCGTTTACCCTAGTAATATAACAGGCACTAGTGAAAACATTATACACAACTCCAATCAATAACTACCGTACCTTCTCCTTCATCTTCTTCAACTCCTTCTCGGCCTCCTTCGCCTCTTCGTCCGCCTTCCTCTTCCGCGCCGCCACCTTCTTGGGGGCGGACGACGTCTGGAAATAGAGGCGATAATGGAAAAGGTCGTCAAGGATCTTACAAAGACACTTCTATAGCACCAAATCATTTCCTAATGGAATGGTGTATCAGTAAGACAATTTAAGCAGGAAGAATGGTTTCACATATAGTTGAGTTTCACTAGCATTGAATAAACCTGTCTCACTTATGGAAGATAGTTTTTAGCAGGCCCAATACAGAAAAAAAGAGCATCCTCACATTCGAACGAAATACATTGTTCAAGGAGAAGGGTTTTTATCGGGGTTAAACTAACTTTCTATCACTCTAGTCTCACCTATGGAAGTCAGTTCAGACTGACGCTTGATGAAAAAAAACCATTAAATACATTATTTGATGTCATAAACCAAGATCCCTCCCCTCCTCCTCCTCTCACCTTGAACTTCTTCGTCTCCTCCAGTTCTCCCTCCTCGATCAGTGCCTTGATGATGGCCACCAGTCGCTCCTCGTCGTTCTGTGAGAGATTATTGATTTATCGTCAATCGATAATTAGTGATTGCTAATCAATATTTATCACAAGGAAGTAAAATCAGTGTCCTAGGGATTATTATTGACTACTGCAAATCACACATGCGTTAAATAAACGTTGGTCTCACAGTTGCATGGAGTAAATTGAAGAACCCCCAATCATCGTTGATTTATAAAACTAGCGAAACTCAAATCCTGCGTATAGTAAAACACTCACATCCTCCGACGGGACATGCTCGACGATCTCGTCCATGTTCCCCTTGCACTTCTCGTACGCCGCCTTCACGTCCTCCTTCTCCTCCTCAGAACCTGCAAATGGTTTATTAATTAAGTCACTTTATTGTATTCTATTCGAACACTAACTCAATACATATAGCAAAGGTATCAAGGCGCATTGATTAGATGATTTAGTAATTAATTAATTACCGGTATACTTGGCGAAGAATGCCTGGATGTCCTCCTTGGTGACCTTCTTGAACTGGCCCTTCCACATCTTCACACATCTGAGCAGGGACAATATTATTGCGATGACGTAATAACAATTTACAAGCAAACCATGTCGTTGACAATGAGCTTACAGTAGTAAATAAATTACCGTACCTCTCGAAGTCCTCCTCACTCATGGGTCCGTCGTCTTCTCCCACTGAGCCAGTTTCATCGTAGATCGCGCGAGACTCTTTGTCCGAGAGAATCTCGTACGCCTGGAATCGATAAATGAGGTAGGCCGAGTACACAATTGCAATCAAACTTGGGCTTTACTCGAAATACAATTAGATTACGGGTTTATAACATGTAGCTAGGTGATTGCTAGGATATTGAAAGCAGGATGGCACCCTAATCGATAACGAACCTTGGAGAGTATCTGGAACTTCTCAGTGGCCACTTGCTTCTTCGTCTCATCGGCGTCGTCTGAGCTGAATCGATCCGGATGCCACTTGAGAGACTGCGAGTAGTACGACTTCTTCACTGGAAACAAGACGTTCACGTAGTGCAAATTGCCAATGAACTTGGAGTTCTCCCTATTTCCAGAGTGATTCGAAAGTCCTAGCAGTAGAGTGAATACGGAGCAGCAAGAAGAAGACTATCAGACACCGAACATTTCTTGTCGTCGATGCTCTTCTCGACATGGAGGACTTCGTAGAGATTCCTGGTGCCGAAATGCTCCTCGCAATCGTCGAGCAGACCCATGACTTCTGAATCGGAAAGATATTGACTAGGTAAAAGCACGAAAACAAGATCAAAACAGGGAAAACAAAAATAAACTTGTCGAGCGCGCCAAAATTAGGGATACTGTAAAAATAATCGTTTGAGCCGATCACTTACTAATTTTCCTCAATTATTCATTTTTTAACTTGACTGAACCTTGCCGCACATTTGAATTGAGTGATAACATGAGGAGAATAGCAATGCCGAATACTAAATTATTTTTGGAACAGAGAAAATAATGTTTTCGATTTAAAACTTAGAAGTCAATGCAATTTCGAATACGGTACCTATCTTCGCCAGTGGCGCGCCATATAAGACAGATGACGTCACAGCTCCCTCACTCGAGTTCTCTCTTTGTTCCATCAGCTGTTTCACTGTCTCTGCTCTGTTTAAACTCCTTTTTCGTTTCATTTCAGTTCCGTTTCCTACTCCATCAGCCCATTCAGCAGCCATGTCGTATATGCTAACTCACTTGAACAATGGATGGCAGGTGTGTTTTTCGCATTTTCGCACATTTTCGAAGATTATCGATTTGCTTTATCTCTGTTCAACACTCGATTACTTCAGGTAGACCAGGCCATCCTTGCCGAGGAGGATCGTGTGGTCATCATCCGTTTCGGGCACGATTGGGACCCGACGTGCATGCGAATGGATGAGGTAAAATGCTTTTCCTTATTCCTGTCTTCGTTTATAGCACTTATTTCCGAGTTAAACAGTTCCCATTTACTCTATTCCACTGCTTATAGACACTGCTGGTCTCCAGCGAGAGATGACTCGATGATGGGACGTCCCTTTAAACTTTACGTTTTACTTCACTATCACTTCTTTCTTGGGTTTTGAAACATGCTTGCTATCTATAAGAGTTTTAATTACTGGTTGACTGAAATCCCATTTCAGACGCTCTACAAAATCGCTGCAAAGGTGAAAAACTTCGCCGTGATCTACGTTGTGGACATTTCTAAGGTTTGTTCTCTTCTTATTCATTGACTGACAATGAGGGTTGCTATGGGAACTACTGACTTCATATGATCCGTTTGAAAAGTTATTGTAATATCATGCATAAATTCCATCAAATAAGCTCGTCGATAGTTTAATGAGGCTCCTAGAACAATAAAAAAAACGTCAGAAAGGAGATTTTTACAAATAATAGGTGGAGAAGTGAACATATTCCACTCAGGTGCCCGACTTCAACAAGATGTACGAGTTGTACGACCCGTGCACCGTCATGTTCTTCTTCCGCAACAAGCACATCATGGTCAGTTATTGATTTTATTATTAAATAACTTTTTTATTATTTCATATTTTTAAAAATACTCCAATAGCTCATTGTTTCCATTGTGCAATCTTGCGTACGACATGGTAAGATAATATCAGTGATTTGGTCATTCCATATTCACTGAAAATAGCCTCTATGTTTGTGCCTGTGAGCTATACGTAATCTTGGATGAATCGAGCAAAATGAGTAATTAATCATCTCCAGGTGGATCTCGGCACTGGTAACAACAACAAGATCAATTGGGCGATGAGCGACGGTCAGGAGTTCATCGATATCATTGAGACCGTGTACAGAGGTACGGTATTTATCGATTTCCCACATGACGCTTGTGGTTCACACGTCGTTTCCCATAAAGTATTGACAATTGTCATTAGAACCTGCAAGTTTTGAGAGTCATATTACCAATATAATTCTCAGGAGCGCGCAAGGGTCGTGGTCTGGTCGTCTCTCCCAAGGACTATTCGACCAAGTACAAGTATTGATCGAGTCGCCAATCGATACTCACGACGAGTTGTGCCCTACCAAACATTCTCACCCATCTCATTATATTATGTTCCTATCCTTCCCGATCGTCTTTGTATAGCCACAGTCATTCTATTGCGGAAATAAAGTTTGTTTGATGTGATGAAGTCTGAACGGGGTTGAGAAAGTACACGGATCTTTGAACGATATCTGCAAGAGAGTACTGTAAATCACAAGCTCGGGAAATCGATAATACCTGATAAAAATCGATGATCCAGATGTCGGACCGACTGACGCAGCTGCAAGAGTGCATCAACGAGCAGGCTGGACACTTGTAAGATTATTTATTTATTTATTTTTTAGTTACAATAATTGCATTTCAAGCTAAAGTTCATAAGAATTGTAGTGTATTCGTATAGAAATAGTCATCGATTAGTTGAAGTTAATTTAAATCGTATTTTAATAATATTAAAAATCGCAGCTGCAACGCGATCGGCGTGCTGCAGGGGTCGGCGGCGCCGTGCGGATTCGAGACGAACAAGGTAGGATTGGGTTTCATGTGCATCTTTTGTATTGAGGGAAGGAAACATAGTACCATGATACAAGATGAAGCTAAATTTTAAAAAAAAACACTGATCTGGTGAATTTAAATTGCAGGACATGCAAGAGGAGCCGTACTGCGACCTCTACGCGAGTCTCATCGCGAGAACCGCCAAGGACATTGAGGTTTCGTGATTTATCGATTTTTTCTCCTTCAACCATCCACTTCTACACGAGTCACATTTCACTCAAATTTTGAAACATTACCTCGACGATGATTTTTCATAACCCTGCGTGTGTAGTTCCTCTTCTAAGGACTTTATGGTCCTGAATGGACATTATTGACTACGGTATTGCAGCTGTTCATCGATTCGATTCCCATCGAGGAGAACATGAACGACCTCAACAAGGAGGAGCTGGCGGCAGCGAATGACAAGAGGAAGGAGGTGAGGAGTCGATTGATACGGATACCGTATGATTAGGATACGGTAGTCTGGGACTGTGAAATTGATAAAATCGATAAATAAATATTTCCAGTTGTGCACCCAACTCGAAGACGCGATGGACGACGGAGAGGAATTGGTTCGTTTAATATTTATTATTTTAATTAATTTCATTTTTATTGGTTTTTTTGTCACTAACCCTCATGATTTTCGTTATCTGAATCTCTAGCACCCAGCCATCCAGGATTCTTGATTTGGGCGAATCAATACTTTACCGTATCCTCTCACAATCAGGTGGCCCATCTTCGCGAGAAGCTCGACCAGATCGCCCAAGTGCAGATCAACTCGCGACCCAGCAAGTGACCTACGGAAGTAGATACCGTATTCCGGAGCTACCGTAATCACTATTTATTGATGATATTCATTGTTGTACATTCTCATGTTTGAAACGGGAAATAAGATCTGTTCTTTTTACTGTATTGATTGTGTGCATGCATTGCAATACAGAATGGAGTCATGTAATACTATGGATATTCAAGGAAGACATCATCATTTCCTTCATCTTATGAAGATGCAGACGACGGTCTGGATTCACGGGGTTTATGTGAGGCAAGACGTTCTCGATAACTGGTTCCACACATGCCGAGTTCGTATCTTGACGAAGAAAGAAATATCAGAGATTCCATAAAGAATTATCATCTTCAACGTGGTTGATTGATCTGTTGAGTGCGATTCAAAATTGGCTCTAGAGAAGAGAAAGAGGTGCTTCATAGCAAACTACATCAAATCTAACGGCTAATCTGAGCAGTCGCCATTTGTGAAGGCATTGAAGAATCTTGGAATATTTATATTTTGTTCAATATTTACCTTTTTTTCCCTATTGGATGGGCGTGATGAAGAGAATAAAGAAAGACCCAACGGAGCCCGGATTTGCAGAGCTGCAGAATGGGAACTCAATACATCAGAAATTACACTGTCTCCGCACCACAAATACTACTATTACTCGTTTCGAGTCCGGTTTCTAGGTCGTTGCCATAGGTATTCCATTTCAGTTTCACGGAGCCGATATGGAGACGTGGAACTCTGTGGTCTTATCGGATGATACGAAGTGTGAGTTCATAAATAAAACATTGTCGACCTTTTCCACAAAAAATCTTAATAAATTCGTTCTTCACAATTTTTTGCGCCTCTTGATTGGCTACTGGGTATCTTATGACTAAATTTTTAAGCATATATCAAAAATATTGCAGCATTCGCATGGACTGGCGTAATGAAAGCCTTCAAGGAGGATAACAGCGTGCCCAAATACGCTAAAGCGCTGCTTGGTTTGTTGTTTTTGTTATCTTTAAAAATACATTTCACACTCTTTATCACGCCATAAATGTACAGAACTCATTAGCGATAATCTCCAGAGCTGATAACAAATCACGTATTGAAGTGAAGAGTAGATAGTAGCGTGAAGAGACACGATAATAACAATAAATAATTATGTTAAAGAAAGCTAAAGATAATATTTCAGAACTCCTTATCGAAGAGCGACGAGAGATGCTTGATTCTCAACAGAAGATGGTCAAAGTTATCGAGGGGATGGGGAGAAAGGTTATTCTGTCCTGTTTGAATGCTATACAATGGTATTTTACAGGTAGATAGCCTTGTCTCGTTACAATTAACCTCGAACCAGTCCTCATCGAATCAGACTCCAGGTATGATTTATTCAAAATCGGAGCTTTGTCAGAATGATGAATAGGTCTCTTAATTTCAATATCGTTCTTCTAAAATTTAGAAGTTCTAAATACCAAAATCCGTTTTTCAGCCAACTCCGACTCCTCCAATGAGTTACTCGATTCATCACACGGCAGTGTCCATCTCAACACTCTCGCTGATCCTCATCAGTCAAGCACTGTCGAGATTACTACTGGAGAACCACTGTTCTATGATGCGTTTCCGACCAGGTACTTACAATTCTTATCACCTGCTCCAATAGAGCTCCAAGCTGCCGTACTATTCTGAGATTGGTAACTAATTATCGTCCTTTCAGTTCCCTCCGCCTGCCCAAATCGGAGACTCGGGACGATGAGGAGGACGAAGACTACGAAGACTTCGCCCAAGCAGCACTGCAGAGACTGCAGACATCGTCGGCCAAGTTGATCAATAACAATCTAAGGTTAGTGAAGTGAAATGGGTTGATGACGTCATCAGAAATATCAGAGTGGATGAAGAAACGTGAATGTTCCTTACAGTTCCTCTTCATCCTCTGGTCCTTCCTCCTCGAAGCGGAAGAGACCCAATTCTTCCGGAGAGATCAATAGTACGTTCAATGTTTTCTAACAGTATGACTGATGATGGAAGTTTATGTCTGTGCATCCTAGGTAACCTCCTATTTTGGGCAACAATGTGAATTGTATGAACGAATGACGTGCTGCATGTTTACGTGAAAAGGAGTTTGAATCAGTCTAGACCCCATTATTCTTTTCTTCCTAGAGTTTGTTACGTTAGATCCTCAAAAATATAACCCGTGTGATGAAGAGATCAGTGAGTTTCAATTTTCATCTGTCTCATTTCAGACACTCCCGTCCCTCCTCCCTCCATCATCCTCTCCACCGGCAACTGCTGCCGCTTCCAAGACTGCGAGGAGACATTTGATACTGCAGCCGAATTGGAAGAACACGTGAAGGGACACACCTACAGGCAGAAGCACCATGTGAGGGATTGACTGTGAATGACTGGACTCCGCTCAGTTGGGAGACTCATTTGGGCTTGTTTTACCCCTTCGTTTTTTGGTATTACATTATAATCTATAATTTTAACGTACTTCACGAACGTTTTGGGTTACATCTGTTCGTGATTACACCAACATCGCGTTTGAAATTCACGCGGAGCCATAATTATGGATCCGCTCTCGTACCCATTATACATCATCCCTCATTTCTCGGGCTTCTGCCTGCCTCTCTTTCCCCATCTTCCAAACCTCCTCTAATTGCAGTGTCCGGTGTGCGGGTTGGGCATTCGGTCGGAGACGAGACTGAGGGACCACATGAATCAGGTACCTGGTAATTAACTAAGCCCAAGCATGCATTCGCTTCATTCATCATTCAACGCTCAACTTGATTGATTTTCGACTCAGTGAAATATACAATTTTAATGTGAAAATAAATAAATCTCAGCACACCGGAGAGCGTCCGTACGTCTGTGAACACTGTGGGAAGGGATTCACGAGGGTCGATGCGAAGAATGGACACACCAAGAAGGTAAGAAGCATGGAACTTCCCAGTCTTTCCTTACATTAGGTATCCATCGCTTTTTGTAGGCTGCTGTTAATGCCGGAGTAGAAAGATTCTTGCTTTGAATTGTACTCAGATTGAAGCAAACCTTCTAAAAGTATCTAGTTCTATTGATCCACCTATCTTATCTGCTTGAACAGATATTCGACTACAAATGCTTAAAATTTGATTATTGTCTTTTATTGACTCCCTTGCAGTGTTCCGAGAAGAATCCGTCCTCTCGTCCCTTCCTCGACCAACTGCTGGGTGTGCTCGGGACTTCCGGTGCCAATGACAACGATGATGAATGACCGAGTTCTGCGGCTCTTTTCCCAGACAATAAGGAAAATTGAACCCTCATTGTTTTTCTTGCTTCCCCAAATCATGTATCATAGTATTTGAGATTTTGTTACCAATCTTTTCTTCTTTGTGGATCTTTTAAATTGCTGCTTCTCATCGATCGATTGATCTCTTCTGTATCTATTGCAGCTTCCGTTACCGGATTTCCCTTGAATCTTCGATATCCAGCTTTACAGAGAAAGATATCAGATATTCTGGCAAAGTACAGATCGAATTCTCCCCTTTTTTTCTGTGATATATATCCCTCGTGATCTTTTTCCTATCCAGTCAATGTGTTGATTTCTATAGTGTTGGGCTATTTTCATCTTTGTATTATCCCTGCTCTGAGCTTGCCCAATCAAGTTTTACATCTTGTGTTATGTTTTCCTCTGTCCCTGTACACTGTATTCCCTGTATTCTGATAAATTTCTACTGAGCAATCAATAAAGCTGATCAAGACATTGTTGCATGATTGAAAAACCTTCCGGTGATATGATTTTCCGATGAATCTTCGCCACTCAGGAACTATTGTGCAGCCCCATCACCAAATGCAACCTTATCTTATCAGAATGGAGAGTCATCGAGGGTGATAATCGATAGAGAGAGTGGAGAGAGGGGGCAGAGAGATTGAGTGTGAAGGGGAAGGAAATTAGGAGTCATCACTGAGATTGGACCTTTCACTTTCTCTGTCTGATTCAAACCTTTGAACTCTACTTCATCCCTTGTTCGTTCACCTAACATGTCATTTCTACGAACATGCAGCATTCGTGATTCATTCCTTTCGTTATTTAATCAGTTCTCGATTGCCTGTTGACTACGGTACCTAATCAATCAATAGATGGACGCCTCATCCTCCTCCCTGGCGGATATCTCACTTCTTCTCCTGGCCGATGCAGCTGTGCCTCACTACGCTTCGGCAATCGTTGCCGCGCTGATCAACGTGAATCAAGTCAGTTCGCGATGCGTTGGGATACTGTAGCCATGGTGTAATGTAACTTTCTGAGAAAATCGATTTCCGTTACAGAGCCTCAAAACGCAAGTGGAGACAATCCAAGCGGACGTTCGATCCATTCGAGAGTCTCTAGATGAGCTGAAGGAGATGCGCAGAGAGGAGAAGAGGGAGGTGGGAATTTTACGATTTTCGAATTGCGGATGTGCCGAATTTGTCGCAACACTGTTGGCAATTAGGTGTTATCAGACTATTAATAAGCTTTGATAATGGTTCACTCTCTTCATCTTTCCCTTCACCTTATCTCAAACCAGCTCTCAAACCAGAATCTTCCTTCATTCAGGCCGATCAACGTAATCACGCTCATGATCAAGAAAACAACGAACAGGACAGAGGTGATGCTCCCAATGTAAGCCTTCTTTTTCGTTAATCAGTTATCGATCCATGATTACCGTAACCTACCGTAACCTTGCAGAAACGCGATCTCGCTTTCTCTGTGTACTTGCGAGAGATGAAGAGTGAGCATGGCGAGACGGGCGATCAGAGAGGTCAAGAGGAAGAGGAGGAAGAGGATGATGATGAGGAGATGAATGAGGATTATGAAGAAGATGAGGACGTAGGTCTTTGATCTTTGCCGAAACCCTTTGATGTTGCCGACAACTCTAAATCCCATGAGAAAGAGATAAATCATGCAGCAGCCCGGCACCTCGGCAGCCACTGCGGCTGCTGCTGGCCACACCCTACAGCAGCAACCCGACTTCTCCTCCATGGCTGCCCTGTTGATGAACAGTCTGCCCGGACTGGCCAGTCAGTTCTCGATGCGCCAGATGCCTACCGTATCCTCCTCCTCCTCCCTGCAGCAACAGCCGTGCAGCAGCTCAGCTGCAGATGCTGCAGCGGCTGCAGGCAGGGAGGAGTCGGCGACACCGGGAAGCTCGAAGCGGATCATCCTGCCGTGTCCGAGGAGCGGCTGCGAGGTGAGTAGTTGGTCTTTGATCTTTATAGGAGGGCCGAATCGATCTTTGATCTTTGATCTCTTCCAGGTTTTGCTCTACTCTCAACTTGGATTCTCTGCTCATCTACGTATCCATGACGGAAAGATGCCATTCGAGGTAAAGATGAACACTTCTCAGTCAAAGCAATACAATAGAATGAGAAGATCTTGCTAGTATCCTTCCTTGAATCGTTACCCATCATCAAAATCTCAACTATTTTCCTAGTGATGATTCAATCTCAGTGTACCAACTGCGGTCGCGAGTTTCGGCTACGCGACGGGCTCGTGAAGCACATGCGAACGCACACCGGAGAGAGACCGTACCCATGCCAGGTACACGGTGGATGTAGATTACGGTATTTATCGATCGATTCGTCAGGTGTGCGGCAAGAACTTCAAGCGTATCCACCACAGAAAGAAGCATCTACAGCAGCACGCGGGAGCCGAGACGCCTACTGTAGCGCAGTGATTATCGATTGATGAGTGTGAAATAAATACTGTTGTGCGAACTACTCAATCAGTCGTCTTGGTCCACCTGCAAAAGAAATACATGACGGATTAGTCTTGAATCAGTCCAGGGAATAGTTTACATGACTCATTCTGCGAGGAAACATTATCCAAATGTTTATCTCCTACTCTGAGTATAAAAGAGTACTGATTGTGAGAGCCATAAGCTAACTCGTAGTAATGAAGTTCCTCCTTCTTCTTCTCGTTCCTATCTCCTTAGTGTTTACAGCATCCAAGACAACAAAGGATTCATGGAAGAACTACAATGCTTACGTTGCGCTGCCTATTCAACACTGGTGTCCTGGGGTTTATCGCTTTATCTCTTTCTTAACAAAGTGTTCATTTCCAGATGGAAAGAGTGTTTAATATCCCATCTAACGCTTCTCTACACGTAGCTCTCAACCCCTTCTGGTACTATCATGACAACGAGACCTGGTGAGTTCTTACCGTATCTTTTACAGTCCCCAGTGCCATACCCTGCCTGTTTTTCAGGCACGACTCTCGTATCTGGAATGCCACTTCTCTGCTTCATCATTTACGCGCCAAATTGTGCCCTCTCGGCCAGAAATTTGCCCCCGTTTCCCATCAAATCTTTCGGACGGTCGAAATGCACGTGGCTCAAGCTGAAGTTCAACTGCATTCGGAATACACCGGTAAGATTATTACAATTGCAGTATCGAGCCAAAACTGACGAAACTAACAACAAGTCAATAATCACAGGCATAATCTCGGACGCTCTCAGTCTTCACGCGTTCCCGTCTCTAAAAGACAACTGGAGAACGACCATTCCTATCCGGCACGAGGATATCTCTGATTGGTCGGCTGAATTCATAGATGAGTTGGAAAAGGATGAGGACGACGAAGCAAGAAAGAACATGGGGTCTTACGTAGTGTTTAGTGATGGTTCGTTAGTCATTTTAAACCATGATTGTCAACGCAATGGAGGCATTTCAGAACTCGTAGTCTGCCAATACAACGCATCGTCCTACAAAACTGGAACATGTGATGTGCTTGAGCGTCTTCCCATGAAGTGCAATCACTGATTCATCTCAATCAATCAAACCTCGTTTACAGTCCGATCAATCGATAAACGTACACAACCGTAGTTCTTTGTTCCAACTGCAACCAATCACTCAACCAACTTATAAAAAAACTTTATCGCAATACATAATGTGTGGCTACACTGTAGACAAAACGACGAGCAGTTAAAGGGGGGTATAAATACTCTTGACTAGGGATGAGACAGAGGGGTACTGTATTACTCTACCGTAATTGCTATCTACTACAAACAATGCGCGAGATTATACATGGAAAGTAGTGGTGGGGGCGGGGGTACTGTATCCAGATCGATAATCGATCGATCGATTGGGGGTACGGTATCCTTAGGCCTGGGGATTGCGGAACTTCTCGCCGGCGTACACGGCATCCGCGCCCATTTCCTCCTCGATACGGAGCAGCTGTAAGGAGGGAATCAATCAATGCCATACGGATACCGTATTCTACTCCTATCATAACTGATCAATCGATAGTTATCTACAGTACCTGATTGTACTTGGCGAGTCTCTCCGATCTGCAGGGTGCGCCCGTCTTGATCTGGCCCGTCGCCAGTCCCACCACGAGATCCGCGATGAACGTGTCCTCCGTCTCGCCCGATCTGTACGGTATTCATTGATTATCGATTTATTACTGATTCATATATCCCCACTGCAGGCACTAGCAGATTACTGATCAATATTCAATCGATATACCGTATCCCTCTACCGTACCTGTGCGACACCATGACTCCCCAGCCGTTCTTGCGCGACAGCTTGGCCGCCTCGATCGACTCGGTCACGGAGCCGATCTGGTTCACCTGCAGAGATCAAGGATCAGACTACAAAGACCAAAGATCAAAGATCAATCTCTGCACCTTGAGGAGGAGGCAGTTGCACGACTTCTTCTCCACGGCCATCAGGATGCGCTTGGGGTTGGTGACGGTGAGATCGTCGCCGACCTGCAGGAGTGGTGTGGTTCGTGGTGCGGCGAGTGTGCCAGTACATGCCGCCTTCTCACAATCGTCGCCCTCGACTGCACACTCACCAGCTGGATCGAGGTGGCGCCCATCAGCTTGCCCCAGTTCTCCCAGTCGTCCTGGTCGAAGCCGTCCTCGATCGACACGACGGGGTACTCCTGGATTCAACGTGGTAAACGTCGACCACACCACCACTTTCTCATTCCAGTCTATTATTCAACAGGCTCGTCGCTTTAGTAATCGTCGTCCTCTCCCCACACCACACACCTTGATGAAGGTCTGGTAGAGGGCTGCGAGCTCGTCTCCACTCAGCCACTTGGACGGGTCGGAGGCGGGGTTCTTGAAGTCGAGATCGTACTTGCCCTCCTTGTAGAACTCGGAAGCGGCGACGTCCATGCCGATCTTGATCTGCACAATCGATTGATGAGATTACAGTATCCTCACACGTACCGTAACCATTGTACCGTATACCGTACCCCCTACCGTACCTTGCCCGTGTATCCGGCCTTGGCGATGGCGGTGTTGAGCAGGTCGAGGCCCTCCTTGTTGTCCTGGATGTTGGGCGCGAAGCCGCCCTCGTCTCCGACGGCAGTCGCGTCGAGACCGTATCTGCACAATAGAGGGTTACGGTGATCGATTGCAGTATACGGTAAACAGATATCGATTAATCCACTACCGTACCTCTTCTTGATCTCGTCCTTGAGGTGGTGGTACACCTCCGAGCCCATGCGCATCGCCTCCGAGAAGGACGAGGCGCCAGTGGGCAGGATCATGAACTCCTGCAACGATTATTGATAAGAACTGATCGATAACTGACTACCGTATCCACTCGACTACCGTACCTGCATGGCGAGCTTGTTGCCGGCGTGCGAGCCGCCGTTGATCACGTTGAAGGCGGGCACGGGCAGCACCACCTGCAGTGATCGATACGATACCGTACCCTTCTTCCATTGGGAATCGATAACCTCAGGGCTACCGTACCCTACCGTACCTTGTCAGTTCCGGCCAGCTGGGCGATGTACTTGTAGAGGGGGAGGCCCTTGTGGACGGCGCCAGCCTTGGCCACGGCGAGAGAGACGCCGAGGATCGCGTTCGCGCCAAGATTCGACTGCGAAGATACGGTATTATTGATTTTTTAAATCAATCAAATGTACAAGATACCGTACTCTGGAGCTACAGTACTCCCTTATCGATTTCCTCCCCTCACCTTGTTCTCCGTTCCGTCGAGCGCGAGCATGAACTCGTCGATCGCGCGCTGCTCCGTCACATCGATGCCCTGAGAATGGGTTCATTGATTAATTAACTATTTAATAAAACTGAAACAAGGATGGCCAGTTTCCAAACCGGCCACCTTTGAGCACCCAAGTGCACTAGGAATTCGGTAAAGAAAGAAAAGCCCAGAATTTTTTTTTCAAAGTTGCACAAGCAACATCATTGTCGCAGTGCGCACGTATTATAGTCTGCCTGCTCTCAAATTCAATTCGAGCAAGTTTCTTGCGCTAAAATAATATTAAAACAATTAAATATCTACTCACTGCCCATTGATGAATAGTCCTACTACAATATAGTGTACTAGTGTGGCCCCAAACGCTCAAAATAACCCAAAGCAAATATAAAATTCCCAAGGACACCACTGCTTCCCTGCTCACATACTACTCTATGGGAACTCTGCAAGTAGTACACTATCTCGAACTCCTCAAACAATCGCACACCTTTTCACCCGAATCCCGACGTTCACATTACATCCATTCTTTTACGATGCTTCCTATTGATCGCAATGTGAGAGGCGCCTCTCCTTCTCTTCTCTCCCGTCAAATTCAAGTCTAGAGTACCCTCTCTCCCTCTGGATTTCCTCGTTTTCCGCACGTCCAACGGGTTTCCCCATGTTTCGCGAGGAAGTTGACCTTTTCAACGGATTAGTGAAGCTTCAATTCCGGGAAACCCCTCAACACGTATTCCCAGAGACTGAATATCGAATGGAAAATACAAAAAGTTAATTCCAAGCTCTAAAACTTAAAATAAACCTCAACGAAAGAAGAGTTCGATCACAAACACTTTTTCTCTCAACTTTTCGCTATTTCCGTGACATTTCACAGAGAAGTGGGGCCGATTAAAAAGTGCAGAGAACGTTCACACACCCCACTTCTCTCCCTCCTCCTCTCTCACTCGCTATCAACAAAAACAGAGAGAGCAATGACACTACCACTGAAAATCTCACTGCCCATTCTCAACAACAACATAACGATACCCAGTTAGGAAGAGAAGATAATACGAGTATCAAGTACCATCCAGTCAACAAAGGAAGGATTCCATCAATAACCATCAATAATCTAGCAACCTGTTTCAGGCTACAATCACTACAATACAAATGGTCGCGCCATAAAACTTCAGTTATCGATTCGCGCTACCGTACTCCTACAGTACCTTGGCGATGAGGGCGGGCGCGATCTTCTCGTTGATGTTGGCGACGGCCTTGAGCACGCCCTTGCCGTGGTGCACGGCCTGCAAGTGGACCGGAGATTAGGCATCAAACGGGTTCTGGCTCCGACTCTCCTCATTTCGCAGTGCGAAATTCGCACGCGCTCTGTCTGACCGACGAGAGAGCGTGGGAAAGTGAGAGAGTCAGCCTTACCTTGTCCTTGTCGCGGAGCTCGAGTGCCTCGTGGACGCCGGTAGAGGCGCCGGAGGGCACGGCGGCGCGGAAGACGCCTGCAACGCGTCAAGTTACCGCGTGGTCGCGCATACTTCATCGCCAAGCCAGCGTTGCGCACTTTCGTCACCATTTCCAAGCTAGACCAACAGAAGAAGCGGGCATTTCGTCAGACAAAAACGCGGCTTTCGAGCGACTTTAGCTCATTTCATGTCGATTCCAAGAGGATTTCCGGACTAGTAAACGTAGCCCTCACACACTCACCCTTCTCGGTGTAGAGGTCGACCTCGACCGTCGGGTTGCCGCGCGAGTCGTAGATCTGGCGGGCGTGAATCTTCGTGATGGGCATGATTATCCTGCAAAGCCGGGAGGTAAAAAACAGACCCACGCAGCACACCACGCAAACGAAAATTCGTGTGAAACTATAAGGGAACAGGGCCGAGTGAGGAATTGATTCGGACGCGGCGGCAGTCAGTGGGAAAAGAGGGTAGGAAGAGGGGGAGGCGAGGGGTTTGTTGGGGAGAAGAGGCGAGACGAGGGAGAGATAGACGAGGAGAGGGGTTAGTGAGAGAAAGGAACGAGTGAGCGCACACAAGTTGGAGAGGGAGAGGCGGAAGAAGGAGAGGGAAATAGCTAGGGATGCACGTATTCTAGCACAACTCTCGAAGGTTCCGACAAGGCCGGTGAAACCAGGAACTGAAATCGATTGGCCGGTGAAAGTTGGGAAGAGCAAACAACGAAAGTTCACAGAGTTCAAACTGAATGGACAGGGACAGAAGCGACCCTACCTAGCCACAGAGTTGATGAGCGACTGGAGACGGGAGGACGTGATTGGGGAGGAGGAAGAGAGAGGGTAGATCAAAGAAGGGAAGGGATCGAACTCGACCGAGAATCGATCGGAATGGAGGCCAGAATGAGGGAGGGACGAGAGGGGATGAAACGAACGAAAGATGTAAAGTTGACGACGGAATGAGAGGCGAAAGCTACTCGATGGAGTGGACAACAAGCGAGAGGGAGATAATAGCAGCGATGGAGTGAAGAGGTGTTAGGAAACAGCTAAAATCGGAAAATGATCCAAGAACTTAGATTCTATGATGTTTCCAACAAGACAACGCAATGAAAAGCTGATAAGGGAGTGTGAGAGGTGAACGAGGGTAGCGTAAGGTATGGAAGACCAAGCAGTGCACTAAAAATGATCGAAAACCGCGAGAAACAAGCGAAAAATCATCGAACTACAAACGTAAGGCGATCGATAGAGAGCTGCCGATACAGTATGAAATTTAAAACGAATTTGCGCGGGAGAAACATAAAACAACGACAACAACGACAGCTTCCAGATCGAACTGAATCAAATTGATCATATTCAGCTTGGATAAGTTCACAATGCGCACCCAAAGGTATCTGGTATCTGGTATAAATTACCTAAAAAAATGTAATACAGCCAATAAGTAAAAAGTACTGTAGTTTTTCGCGCGCTTTTCTAATTTGAATCAAAATACGGTATTCGTATCTCTATCGACATCTCCGTATTGATTTGTTTTCTTTGCGGTGACTGCTGATTGTCTCGATATTTTGTTTTTATTATTGATTATTGAGGTAGGTATGTTGCTTCACGGCTTTGTCAGAATAGTATGTCATCGATATGCATGTCGCGACCATGTTGCTCCCTGTTTCAGACGAACGTCAAGCTTTCACGATTTGTATCTCTATGAAACGATGTTTAGAATGTAACTTTGAGTTTCTCTTATCCTTTCACAAGTGCGGGTTTCTCTAATCTTATGATCTCTAGATATTTCACTTTCTTTCTGCTACACCTTTTCATTTGAATCCTGTTTGACACATTACCGAGCTGTTCGTTAAACTCTTTCTAGTCGATATGACCGTCAATTTGTGGCATTATCGTTTTCTTCGACTCTGCTCATTCTCATTTTCGGCGTGGAAATGGATGGAAATGGACTAACTTGCTTTTCATCAATCTATCGATTTACAGAGGGAAACAGACTACGCGAGATCGATATGAAGTCCATCCCCGGCCCATTCCTGTGTCGAGTGCTCATCTCGAAGAGTCGAAGTTGAGAAGAAAGGCGGATAAGCAGGGTTAGTCAATTCCGAAATCCTCATGCCTAAGGATCCTCCCATAGATCGATTATCGATTCGGATACCGTACACCTTCTCCCACCGCTACTTTCTATGTACGTATAGTCTCGCATTGTTTGTGGTAGATAAAAATACTGTAACACCTGAGTAATACAGTACCCATCTGTCTCACCCCTGGTCCAGAGTATTTATATCCCCATTAACTGCTCCTCGTTTTGTCTACAGTGTAGCCACACATTTTGTATTGCGATAAACGTAAGCCGATGCTGATGCTGATTCATCTATGAAATCGGGCGCTGACGTGAGAAACCTCATTTTGAGGTTCGCGATCGTTGAAAAAAATACCGGCTCATTTTGCTTGCTCGCGCACTCTGTGAGTGGTCTCCGCAGTTCCAATAGGGGAGAGTGACAACAATTTGAGACTGTTTTTTCACAAGAATCTGGCAAACGTCAAGGATTCAGGACAATATTGGCTTCCCATTACTGTTTTCATTATGCGCATGACGCAGTAGTTAATGTTGTTGACGCTCTCAGATGCGAGCATGAAAAGGGGTTGGTGGGCAGAGTTGGGCTGTGTCTGGTAGGTCAGAGCCCGAATTTAGTGTCATGCCATGGTTTAGTATTGATTGTGAGATGTAGTAGCACGCGGGGAACGAAAAAGTGCTTGAAACGACTCTGAGAAGCTTCACAAACAGGTGAATCTTCGCAATGCTTGTCATTTATACGTTACCGTATTCAGAGAGAACTCATCGATCTACCCTGATGCATGATTTCACCGTAGTGATCGATTTCATGCACCAGAAGCGCAGTTGTGATCCTTTTCTCCATCCATCTCCTCTGCTTTCCCTCCCCTTCTCCCTCCACCAACCACCTCTCACTCTTTCCCCTCCCCTGGAATGATTCTCACTCTCCTAAATCCCCTTGTCTCTCGCGATCATTTCCATACATCCTCTCTGTCTATAAAAGGGGTTCAGTTCGTTCGTTCAGGTTATTCGTCTCTCGCAATCGATCGACTCCCGTTGCCTCCTCCACCGTCGACAGCCGATCTCGCATGGTGAGGATCCCCGAGCTCTCCTGGATACCCCGGGTACTCTTGCTCCCGATGCCCCTGGGGTTCCCTACCTTCGATATCCCTAGGTTCCCTACCGTACCCTTCGATCGTTGACCCTCAAGCATACTGTAGTGTGCATCCATGAACTACCGTACCCTCGGGCATACTGTATTGTAGATCGATAGGCTACAGTACCCCTTGTGCAATCTGTAGTTCTCATTTGGGCTACCGTATCCATTCATCGACCCATGTTCTACCGTATTCTTTCATTGATCTATGTGCTACCGTATCTATTCATTGATCTTTGGGCTACCCTATATCCTTGGGATACGGTATCCCTTCTGGTATACTGTCTTTCATCTTACATTTTACAGTATCGAGGTTACAGTATCCAATAATTGCAGATCATTCGATTATGGTCACTTACGCTACTCGTTACTCAACTCGTCCTCGCTTACGACCACAAAATCGAGCTTGAACGATGCAAAGAGCCAACTGATACGGTATTTATGGTCTACTACTTCTCTAGGAAATGCTTGACTCACAGGTCTGCATCATTCGCGAGTCCTGCTTCACGGATAAAAGTAATGTGGACGACACAGATTTCCCTACATGGAAGAAAACGCTCGTTGAATTCAAGGATGACGTTGAGAAGTTACAAAATAAAGACTGCGATGTTGTTCTTCAAATGAAGTGAGTTTATTCTTGTATTAATGGAATTGATTTCTCCATTTCAGAATGTTATCTATGCAGATGTTTCATGTGATGATGCAAATCAAAGCGAAAACGGGCGAAAAGTTGAAAAAAGAAGATGGCTTGAAATTGGACCAAGGAGTAACACAATTCCATTGCAAAGACGGACAGGATCCGATAGGAAGAGCTGGATTGGATCCGAGTTGGACATTTAGAGGAATCTTAAATAATGCAGACTTGTTCAGAGAATGAAGGCACCCAAGTGTTCGGTGATGCACTAATATTTTGCTCCTTCACCGTCAAGTTATCTGGAATGGAGGTGGATTGGCGCATTATGAATAAATATCCATTTCTCCTTTACAGATGGTAACTGCTTTGAATGGACTCCTCACTAACAAAGCTCCTTCATTCGTGTATTCAAATACAAATGACCCACTAACTTTTGCTGGAGTCGGATCAGCAATGTGGATGCTCATGACTGGTGAGAATGATTTATCGCTTTCAATTAATTTATGCCACCCTATCCTGGTTTTATTACAGCAACCTGGAGTAGATGCGATCATAGTTCTATTACTTCGCCCAAAAAGACTTCTGGCACGGATACTGTACTGAAGGAAATGAATACTTTATCCAGTCCGCCATTCACTTGCTCGAGTGGTTCTTTGTGAGTTTGATTATTATGTTTTGCGAGATTTAATATCATCCTCATTCAGGGTCGTGTCGGGCTCTGCTCCTGAGAAGGCCGATAGTGTTTTCTGTGATAAAGCAAATGGAGTTTGGATGAAAGAAGCAAGCGGAAAAACTGCTCTTTCCGGAACGTTCAGCATCTACTGTGAGGAGAAACGTGAGTTTTGCATTGCCTGAACTATGCCCATTGAATACATTCAGTATGTCGACAATGCCCCGACAAGCCTCCACCTATCCCTGACTGCACCAACTGCGATTCTGCCGTGTTGGAAGATGGAGGTCAAGATGCATGTCTGACTCTCAAGGTTCGATTCAACACTCCCTCCCTCACAATAACCATTTTCCAGTGCAATGGCGAGAAAAAGTGGACTCTCACTGGCCAGACTGTGATCGAGGGCACAGCCGAATGCAAGCCGAAGGGCGCCGATCCCGCCAAATTCGCGTGGTACCTGAAGGATACCGAACTGGATAAGGCTGGTTGTTTGGAGAAAAGCGAGTTCAGAGATCAAAGATCAATCTAATCGATGATGTTCAGTCGACTGCGGCAAGCGCTTCGAAAAAGAGAAGTACCCGACGGTTCCTGAAGGCTGCCCCGGCGTCAATTGCAAGGTACGGTATCCCACGGTATCGATTACTGCAGCTACAGTACTCATTGCAGATCAACGGACTGAAATCGAATGACCTCTCGTGCATCGACGATTCATATGAGATGAAGTGAGTTTAGAGCTCTAATTAGCAAATTAATTACCTAATTAGCTAATTACTAATCATCTGACTTGTCAGATTGTTGCCGGGCGATAAGGTTGTTAGCGAGCTGACCTGCGACTTTCTCACTGGCAAATTCCGGACGAAGGGCGACGACGCGGAACTGAACGTCAACTCGATCGATTGCGTTGGTGGGTACCGTAACCCTACAGCATCCATTACCGTATACCCCATGATATCGATTCGCTCTGCAGCCAAGTCCAAGGGCGGCAACGGCGAGAAGGACCCGGCGGGCGCCAGTTCTGCCGGTTTCATGCAGGAGCACGGCATTGGTAGGTCAAGAATCAAAGATCAAGGATCAATCTCCGCCCCCTTTAGCCGTCGGCGTGGGCGGCACCGCATTCGTTCTCCTCGGCATCGCCGCCGTCATCGTCATCATTTGGTGGAAAAAGAAGGCGAGTTTCGGTCTTTGATCGTTGATCGTTTCTTGATCGTTGATCGTTGATCGTTGATCGTGTATTTGGTCTTTGATCGTTTGACTACTATCAATATTCCCACTTTAGAAGAAGAAGGCTGCCGCAGCAGCAGCAGCGGCCAAGACGCAGAAATCAGCGAAAAAGGTAGTGATCGTTGATCTTTGATCTCTGACTGATCTTTGATCTCTTGCAGACGGAGAAGACGGAGGGCGACAAGACGAGCAAGACGAACACGGCCAGTTCGATCTCGTCGGTGGCTCCAGATGTGGTCGTCGATAGTAGTGAAGGAGGCAAGAAGAAGAGCACGTCGAGGAAGAGTAAGGGATCGAAGAGGGAGGAGAAGAAAAAGGAGGAAAAGAAGGAAAAGAAGTTCTATGTGAGTGTAGGCCGGTGATGGTACGGTTTGGAACCCTCTTTTAGGAACCTTATTACAAAAAGTTCTCTAAATGTTCTGAAACGTTCTCCTAGCATAACTACAAACATTTTCTTCGAGGGTTCCTAAACGAGGGTTCCAAACCATCACCTTTTGACCGCCTTTGATCTTTGATCAGAGCTCGCAATTGCAGTTGGAAGACTACCAGACGTGGGACAATGAGCAGTTCAACAAGAAGATCTTGCCGGTAAATATCGATTTTCGAAAATCAATAATTATCGATTTTTGCAGAACTTCAAAAATTGCGAGCCCGAATCGCAGACGAAGTGGGTGCGCAACTGCATGGGCCGATTCTACGCGTACTGCAACACGAAAAAGGTCCGTTTCGTGTCGGCACTGCTCTTTGATCTTTGATCTCCCATTGATGTTCTCGTGCTCTCCCAGTTGGTCTAGGCTGCTACGAAGAGATCAAAGATCAAAGATCATCTTGACCTCTTCTCCGCTGATCTTTGATCTCTTCTGCAGAAGCGGGAACGGACGATCTACGACTTATCGATTGATATGACGGAGTCTACATTGCAGACTCCCGAATCGGGCACGTTTCAGCAGTTTTGGCTGCTGGTCAAGAAGTGTGCCGATGATAAGGTAATTAGTCACTAATTAGTCACTAATTAGCTAATTAATAAACACTAATTGCAGTGCGAGAACGCGGGCGTGTGGGAGGAGCTGTTCCGCATCGAGTTCATGATGGCCTACTCGGTGAAGGAGAAGGTATACGGTAGATGATCTCTCGATCGAGAACTGAGTGACTAATTGGCAGACGGACGAGCTGGACCACTTCCGGCTGCTGTCCATCAAACCCTTCGAGACGTACATGTCGGAGTACCTCAAGAAGTGCGGCTTCTACAGGGAGAAAAATGAACGTGAGGAGTTGATCTTTGATCTTTGTATCTGCTACAGTATGGTGGAGATTACGGTAGTTATCGATTGCAGCTCGCCCCGTGACTGAGATGCGCGTCATGTGCATCCTCATCCTCATCCACACGCGCCACCCCGACGTCGTCGATGTAAGATCAAGGATCAAGGATCAAAGTTCAGAGATCAAAGATCGATCTCTGCAGGTGCTTCGGACGCTGACGTTCAACGAGAAGCTGGAGGTGCCGCTGCGCATGCTGACTGCCGCCTGCTACACGAGGGAGCGAGACGACTTCAAGGTACTAATTAGGCACTAATTAACACTAATTAACACTAATTAACACTAATTAACACTAATTAGTGACTAATTAGTGACTAATTAACGCTAATTACAGGGCCCGCAAGTGCAGCAGATCTACGTGAAGACGCTGGACAACTACACGCCCGACCCGCACGCCGGCGAGGGATGGGGCACCTTCCTGCAGGTACGGTAGACACGGCACCCGCTGATCGACAACTGACTTTTATCCAGAACTGCATCTTCGGTCTGGGCGGCTTCCTGATCACGGTGAAGGAGGTGTACCAGACGTACCTCTTCGAGGCCATCTACCAGGTATACGGTAGAGTATCGATTGGAGCTCAAAAGATCAAAGATCAACCCCCGCCCGATTTGCAGTTCCCGGCGCAGAAGAGCGAGACGGAGATTCGTCGGTTCTCGCCCACCGACTGGCTATACGCATACAAGTGGGTGTCTCTCACTTTCGTACACTCTCTCGCCTCTCTGGTAAGAGTGTGCGGAATGGAGAGGGTGTTTCGAAAATGAGACGTTCGAAAATCGATGTTCGTTCAGGGGCGCCTGCCTGCACGAGAACTCGGCCAAGGTCGCCATGGACATGTTTATGGTGAGGAGGAGAGAGAGCAAAGATCAAAGATCAACTCGTCGTGACACGTTGATCATTGATCTTTGATCTGTGATGAAGGCAGAGTTCAAAGATCAACTGCCCATAATTGCAGAAGTTGAACAACGGCTGCCTCATGCACATTGACTGTCTGCTCAAGCAGAAATTGTGAGTTTGAGAGGAAGATCAATGATCAACGGCACTTCACGGGACTGTTCACCGTGTCCATGCTACCGTATCTTTCATTTGACCAGTTCGTGATCGCTCCAGTGAAGTGCAAGAGTTCTTCGAGTCGTAGAGGATAGATCAAAGACTAAAGATCAACTCCCATCTTCAGCGAGGACCCGAACGACCGCTCGAAGGCGCGCGATCAATACAAGAGGGATATGAAGGTGAATAGACTGCGCTCTCTCAATTCACCATGCTCTCTCGCTTACGGGCGAAAGACTGTGTGAAACGGGAGAGACTGAAGTTAATGAATAAATTGTCAGGAATACACGCTGCTCCTCTCGACGCTGGTCGTGGGCGAGAAGGAATTCCTCGAGTTTCAGGTAATTAGTGACTAATTAAGCTAATTAGTGATTAATTAGGCTAATTAGCCTAATTAACTCTAATTAAGCCGCACCTCCGCTTCGTGATTCTCTTCGTCGGCGAGCAAGCAAAGATCGAGGAGCCGCTCGATGAGGATAGAGTGAGTGACTCTCTCCATTCCACGCACTCTCTCGTCGTCTGACGAAAGAGTGTGCGGAATTGAGAGACTATCGTACTCAAACTGGACTACCGTACCAACCTACCGTACTCCAGATCCGCGAACGCGCCATCAACGTGGGCAACATGGCCCGCGACCGCACCTGGGCCAAGGTGGGGATCGACGACTGACTTTTCAGGCAATAATTTATTTGTTTGCAGGAAAGTTGCACGGCGCTGTACGCGATTGGTGCCAAATTGGATAAATAAGAATAAATAGACGGGAATATAAACCGCAAGGCAATCATATATTGGCCTTCCGATTACTCTTTGTCTGTAAAAGTAAAGAGAACAAAAATGTCCTTGTTGTGTTGGGCACAGTGAATTGAACTCGATGGAAGAGTGGAACATATGACTCGGGGGACAGACAGGGAATGGATTGGATATGGAGGCACTCGTTTGCATCGAATATCGAGGAACAAACTGCCTTGGAACTTGGAACTTTTTGTTTGAATCTGCTTCGACATTTTCCCCATCGTGATCATCTGAATTATAATTGCTCTATTGTCTCTTCTACTATCGTACATCGTCCACATTTCCGAACAAATGTACATTTTGTACATTTTGTACATTTCGAGCATTCGCTGAATTCGTAATGAAAATTTTTTATCATTGTTTTATATTTTTTGTCCACCCTCAATTCCGGGGATCGCACGGCAATCACACGGTGAAATATTCCTTTAAATAGGCAAAATTTGAATGCGGTAAACGAA
>LS490812.1:664919-690318 GCA_900490845.1 Pristionchus japonicus | reverse complement strand
AATCCCATAACAGCACTCCTTTTTTAACCGGTTTCAATAAATATTTCACCGTGTGATAGCCGTTCGTTCCCCGGAATTGGGGGTGGACAAAAAATATGAAACAATAAAAATAATTTTTCGTTGTGTATTCAGCGATTGCTCAAAATGTACAAAATGTACATAATGTACATTTGTTCGGAAATGTGGACGAAGTACGATACTATTCTAGTCAATTGACCAAGCTGAGTTCTCGCTTGCGCCTTACTGTGTTACATGCTAGCCATTCTTGACTGAAATCGAGTCCTATCCAACTCTAATCTAGAGGCAAGGCCTACTTTCGCGCGCTTTCCTCCTGATAGTTCTCAGTAAATTTTGGGAGGTTTTAATAAATTTTCACGCCTCAGCTATGATGAAACAACGCTGAGACTGAAAACAATTATATAGCCTGTTGACCGGACACAGCGTGCCATTGAGGACGACCTCCTTTGTTCGCCGCGGCGGATGTATTCTAATGAGGGAGAGAGGGAGAGCGAATCATTCCATCCCTCTCGCGCGGGAATTGCGGGTCGGAATCGCAGGGTTTGCGGCCTAAAAGGAGGTGTAGCACAAAGCCAAGGATGAAAATCGAAAATCGGACGCCAAGAGATTGTCGGCCAGTTCATTAGCTACGCATTCGTGATAAACACGTGTCTAAACTCCTCCTCTGACTTGAGAAAATAGAACTATTCCATCGAAAACTGCGTTTTTTAACGATTTTTGAGTGTTTTCCTCATGTATCCGCTCCATATTGACAAAAATCGAAAATCGGCCGCCAAGAGATTGTCGGCCAGTTCATTAGCTACGCATTCGTGATAAACACGTGTCTTAACTCCTCCTCTGACTTGAGAAAATAGAACTGTTCCATCGAAAACTGCGTTTTTTAACGATTTTTGAGTGTTTTCCTCATGTATCCGCTCCATATTGACAAAAATCGAAAATCGGCCGCCAAGAGATTGTCGGCCAGATCATTAGCTACGCATTCGTGATAAACACGTGTCTTAACTCCTCCTCTGACTTGAGAAAATAGAACTGTTCCATCGAAAACTGCGTTTTTTTGACGATTTTTTGCTGTTTTGAATGTTTTATGGCCTCGTTATGCTTCCGTTACCCCATCGGAGAAGAGACTATTCATAGTGGTCAACCGATTCTCAAGCCGTGGCACTCAACTTCTCAATTGACTTTATACAAAATGTAATATTGTTGATAAATACTATATGTTTCACGTGAATATCTACCCCATTTCTAAAACAATCCATCTCATTCCTCATCCACCGCTTCGGTGAGAGAGGGAAGGGAGGAATAAAGTGAGAGGGAAAAGGATTAGTGAGAGAGGGAGAGAAATTGGCGTCCGCCATGTAAATTGACTATTCGATCCTCAATGGCACGCTGTGCCGGATAGACAAAGCGTCTGTTTGACAGTTAGAGACGCCAATTGGAATTTTCGAGGAAACTTTTAAGCACTTACCTACTTATTTTCAATTATTCGAACTTGATGTCTGCTTCTATTCAAATTCCTATCACCTTTCAATGAATAATTTAGTAATGGAGGAAAAACGAGGATACGATTCTCGTTTCTTCGATGCGATGCGAAGTTTATTGCAGGGAGCAACTCCAGAGGCGGTCTGAACATTTCCTCCTTAATTGCATGCAATCATAACTACTATCAGGCTATAACGCCTGACATGAATAAATTATTATTATTATTATTATTATTATTATTATCAGGCTACAGATTATTGGTTTAGCCTTTTCCATCTCTATTCAAATGGAGGGCATGTAACAGCAGATACTTTGACGGAAGCAGAGAAAACGGTTAACATTTCGATTCTTTTATTGGAATGTATTCTAATTTCAGTTGCTGGTTGATTGGTTTGGGAAAACCCTCTTCTCTGCATACGCTTTGAATTTCGACCATATTTTCCCAAAGCATAAAAAGTCAGCTCATTCAATATGTTGTACTCAGCGTCAATTAACAGCGTTTACAAGTGTTTTCAGGATTGTGGTATCTGCAATGGTTTACTTACGAGTGGAGATAATTCCACTGCTATTGTCTTGCCCGGTTCGCATGGATATGCTGTGAGTTTATAAATTCTCTTCATGCGTTATGCAACACATTTCAAGGATTTCATTCATAGCTTCCTACTCCGAACAGTCTTGGATCATGAGACCAGGGAAAGACGATCTCTAGAGGAAGAATCTAAAACGAAGGAAATTGCCGAGAAGGTATTCATAGATAATGAAGTATTGGGCGCAACCATGGCTAAATGGCTAAAAAATTGACTTTGAAACACCTTTTCACCGCATTATTGCAGATTGATGATGAACCTGTCAGACCATCGAAACATCCGTGGTGGAATAACTTTGAATCTGACCGTAGTATCTACGGCTATAAAGAATTGAGAAATGAATACGATCTGACCGATTGACGAAATCTTGTGATGAAGTTGACTGAAATTATGAGCCGTGTCTTCTAATGAACATGCATTAATTGTAATAAAAAAACCCTTGAAACTGATTCCAATTGTGATTTCCAAGAACCATGGTAACATAAAATAACTCACTGAACTTCAGCACACATTTTTTTCAAATGCATCCCTAAACTTTTACTATTATCGTGCGACCATTCAATCGTTTTTCTTCTTCAAATGTTGCATTGCTTTGCCATACAGAAACCCAGAGCATGCGAAATGAAGAGACCCAGGTTATTGCTGCTTCTCTCATTCTTGAGCTCTGAACTCGCTCCATGCTCTCTCAACGCCTACATACCCAGACTGGGCGAGGTTCTCACGTCTCGACAAATCGGGCAGTTGTTTCGGAAGTGTGATTTCCCATCGGCTTCGAGCAGTTAGCGAAGGAGGAGCTCTCAAGATGGTCATATCATGTAGTAGGAATAAGTTTGCGGGTTTGTTCGCGGGGGTGGGGTAATGCTTCTCATAGTTGTTGATCAGACTCGCATAACTTGAGCCTGATAAAATTTAATTATTCGAAGCAATGTTCACTCAAACGTCGAGCGTGATTCTAATGAAGTCCGAGTTCTGAATATCGCCCACAAGTCGCGAGCCAATCTCCGAATGGCACGGCCCGATAATTGGGTGATTTCTGGAAATCTTGTTAGAATGTTTCTGTCCACCTGCGGGTATTTTAGTTCTTCGGGTTATTTTTCCTCCTCACCAGATGATCTTTTCATCTCCTCCCCATTACTCATGATATTTCATCACACTTCGTGTTTGTTTATTGTTCTGTTCATGAGAGATTCTCACACGACGATGATCTTCCCAGTTGAACTCTTGAACCAATCTCTTTCCCACTCGTTCTCTGCTTCGTTACACAATCACCTGCTCTTACCTCAGGAGCAGTGCCCTGATTATCTTTTTTCACACCTAGTCGTTCTGACTGACCAGCGAGAGAGCATGGAGAATTGAGTGACGAGACCAACCATCTCAGTCAGGCCAATGGACTCGACAAACTCGAGCAACGACACACAAATGGACGAAGCTCCCTCCACAGACTACATCTGGGCTGGATGTATTGTTGGAATTGTGAGTTTTTATCATTAATTTATTGTAATAAAGAATATTCACAGGTCGGCCTGATCGGTGTGCTCACGAACGGGCTCGGTATTTATACAGTGAAGCGATGTGAGTTCGTGCTACTGTTAGGAAAGATTTCCACCAAGAATGTGATTGCTTCTTCCTCGCAGTCAATTTTAACAACAGAATACTAGACACGTAGTGTTCGAGTCAAGTAGACGCCACGCATTAAATTGAGAACAGAATAATAGGTCGCCATCTCCACAATTCCTTCGGTTACCTCTGCCTCTCTCATTGCATCGCCAATCTCGGAGTGTGCGCCACCTTCCTGCTGTGGTGCGCGCCAACGACACTTTTGTGAGGAATTTGTTTTATTGTTTTTTCGCATTTAGTTATTTTTATAATCCTTTAATGCATCTCAGAATGTAGTGTTAGCGTGAATGCATGTCCTTCCCTGCAGAATGTTTTCACTGGAGGCCTTTACTTTCTGGTAACGATCATCGTGAGATCCCAGTCGCTGAATAGCTCTAAATAGTTCTCGTCCGGGCCGCTGGCGTGAGAACATTTGCGGTTATTTTGAACCGGCATTTAGAATGATGAAAATATCACAGCCGGCTTTAGGTTCTCACTGCACCGCAGTTGAATGTATGAGGAAGTTCCCACGCAAAATGTTTTGTGTCTTCTATAGGTGCGGAAATGCGTGATTTCTAGGACTAGGAAGTATTTCTGATTTCGAATCACTTCCTCATCGATTGTAGGCATGCTTCCGTGCAGTTCAGAAAGTACACACGCATTCAACACGCATAGAATCACAGTCAACTTGCAAACTATGATGAAAACTCAACGAATCAAACCTAGACACAACAGAAATTTTGCAGGAGAGCTGAGGTCATCACTTCAGAAGAGATCGGGAAGAGGATCGGACAGGTGAAATAGTGATAGTGTTCTCTGAGAGAAGGCATTCTTTGTTTCAGCTAAACATTCTCTTCTGGGACGCTTGCGTTTACTCGCACTTCTCCATCTCAATCAATCGATTCATCTGCATCACTTTTCCGTTGAAGGTACCAGAGTCTTCTGGACAGTTTCTTGATACGCAAATGTTATCAGGCTTCAACATTCTTCACTCCTCGTATCATCGGTGTCTTCATTGGTGTACCGTGGCTGATTGCTTGCTTTCATATCGGCCCCTATTTCTGGGGTGAGCGTACATCCCACCAAACAGCGACCACCAACAATCAAACGAATAATTTACAGTTGATGAATGCTTCATCGCTTACGATGCCGAATCGTGGACGTGGAACTTCGCACTGACTGAGTGCGGGTGAGCCCAAGCCAATCGTTCCATTCAATCTTATTTTCGAAATTCCAGCAACATCATCTCGATCTACTTCGATTTCACCACAGGAATGGTTGTGATGGGAGCGATGATCTGCCTGGATATGGGGACATTGTTCAATCTGAGGAGAATGCACAAGGTGAAACCCAGATACTTCGCAGAAAAACAATTTCTTAGTTTCAAACTTTTAAAATTCAGTACAAAGACTAGTTGAGCTCGCGAGCTTGCATAGCTGATGAACTTTGCCCACTCACTTCGTACTCCAAACTACTAGAAATTGCACCTGCAGTACACAAGAATAACACATTTCAGTAACTGGAACCAAATATCGAAATCATTACAGGAAGCTGCCCTATCTCGGGGCGATTTCTCTCGGAAACGAGCGCTTGAGACAAAGTTCTTCATGCAGGTAGAGATCAGATGCTGTCTATCTTGGGCTCACGATTGCATTAGCACGAGCAAATTAGTTATCTGTTTTTAGAAAACGGTGCATTGATTTCACCTGAACTATGGAGTATGATTCGGTTTCAGAAAATAAGATACCCAATTCAGAGTCTGTGCCAATCAGCGATTTTCGCCTTCGAATTGTGCAGTTTCTATTTCATTTCTACACTTGCTAAGGATAAGTGGCAGGTTCGCAATCATAAAATCCTCCGGGAATCTTAAAAAAATGATTATTTCAGATGTTCTGGCTGACAACGATGGCGTGGGTGGGATGCCACGCGGCTGATGGGTGAGTGATTGAATTTCGAAATAGAGGAGTCATCGCATAATGATGACGCAATGTCCTTTCCAGCCTCATTCTCGATCTCTTCCACGCGAGAAAGGCTCTTCGTCGTGTAAGGGAGGGTCAGGGACCGCAGTCAATCTCAGTTGTTGCATTGAAGAGAGATCGATCCACCGTTACTCAAGGATGATCGTGTTCGTCCTCACTAGACTACACTGCACCTCAATGTTGCGTCATCACTACGCAATCCACTCCGTCCGTCCTACGCGTCCTACGTGTGCATACTAGAGATGTTTCGTCACTGCACCTAATTGTGCAATATTTTCCGTTCGTCACGTTATGTTATTGATGATCAAACTCGATTGAATAAAGGTGTTTGCTGCTGTCACAAAATACTACGACTGTGTTAGAGTAACGCTATAGCTTCGGCTAGAGAAACGAGAGAACACGAACATAGAAGAGGCAATGAACTCTAAGAATCTGAACTCTTGCTACAGCTTTGACCTTTATGCATGCGAACATGCGATACATCAGATTTTCAACAAAGAGAAGGAATTAGAATGGGGAGACTTCAGTAATACTACACGCTCCTGGCCTGACTGCACGCAAGAGTCTATCATATGTTATCACCTTCTTATCTCGAACCTTCCTCTGGTTGACAAACACCCGTTCAGGGTCAAAACACCGACCATCGATGGTCTCTTGAGTGACTCTTTCGTACTAGTTCCTGAATTTGCCTATTTTGCGCGCATTTTCACATCTTTATCAACCTATTCCTGTAACTAGAATGCCTTGTTCAGTCTAGTTCTCCCATCACATAGTATGCTGTGTGAGTATTCTCCCTGCAGCCTAGATTGTTGAGAGACTTCCCTTTTTCCAACTCATTATGGTGTCGTTTTCTGATCGATTCCCTTGAGTGTACAACCTCGTGTGAATTGGGTCGTGATTTTGCTCAACTTTCGAGTTACTTTTCGCTTCCGATTTTCACACGGCGTTGAACGAGGAAAGATCAAGCACAAAAATGAATCGTGAGGACATGCACTTTTAGAGGCCAGGGTCTCCTGAGGTACCACCTGGTTCACAATGGAAGTGGAGGAAGAGATACGGAGCGTTGACCATGTCTTTGCTGGGCTGACGCTGTTGCTGGTAATTCGACATTTTCGAAGGCTTCCTTAGTAGATCATGAGCATCTACTCTGAATATTGAAGTCGTTAATTTAGGAGAATTGATGAAACAAATTCAGACCGGTGCTATTGGCTTCGTCGCAAACGTCATCGGTGTCTACACGGTGTACCGATGTGAGTGACGACGCTTAACAGGCTTCAGAAGTATCGAATGGATCTAAATTGCAGGTCGCCATCTCCACAATTCCTTCGGCTTCCTCTGTCTCTCTCACTGCATCGCCAACTCTGGAGTGTGTCTGACGTTCGCTGCCTGGTGTGCACCAACTACGATACTGTGAGTGAGAATGAGCTTGATAAACTGTGGATACGCCGATCTGAACATCAACGTAGTCTGTAGACGGTAGGGTTGTCAAATCGGTTTCCATATATTCGCACCCAATAGAGGCAAAGAGCCACAGAGTGCGAATAGTTTCAAGAAAGCGCGAATAATTCGCAGAGAGAGACGAATTGCGAATAATTCGCACTCCCTTCTCTCTGATTCTCTCCATTTTGCATACGCTCTCGTCGTCTGTCTTGCTCATTTGCATCCGCGAGAGAGGGAAAACCGGTGCGAATTATTCGCAAGAGCGCGAATAATTCGCACTCTCTCGGCGGAAGGGAGTAGGGGTGCGAATAATTCGAAACCGAAACCGAACCGACAACCCTACTAGACGGATAGTATACGAATTCATCAAATCGTTCAATTCCTTGCCCATATCATCCGCAAACACCTGCAGATGAACCATGAGTGAACGACCGCGCCTTGTAAAATATACAAACAGTTGTTCTGTAAAACATTTAGCATGGATGATTCAGCCTACACAAAATCAATTCTTGGAATCCCGCAATATTTATATGCGAACTAGCCAATCCACGATACTCCGAGAGAGAGCAGGGAAGGGCTTAGAGCGCTAGTGGGTGTGTGGTGTACTGTAGGTGTACGGTAGGATGTGATTGGAACGGGAATCAATAACTCATTTATTGATACAGTACGAGGGGAGATCTGAGAGGGGAAGGGAGAGGTACGGTATTAGCAGTGGTCCTCTATACGGTAGATGGAAGTGGGTTACTGTAGATGGTGCCGTGGATGGATACGGTAGAGACGATGGAAGGTAATGGATGGATGTGGGTAGGATACTCTAAGATCCTAGAAGTAGATGGATGGAGCGAGGGTCCCGGTGACGCAACGCCGATGCTGATGACTCGTGATCCGCACGAGGAGAGGTTCCGCGAACTAACTCTGAGGAATGGAGGAAACGAGCGCCTTATAAAGGCGAGGAGCCAGACATGTAAATGGCATTGGTGTGGTGAGAGAGAAGAGAGTGATCATGGTAATTGAGGGGATCAGACAGCATAATTGGAGTGAGTGTGAGAGATCATGTAAAGATGGTATGGAAATGAGGTGGGAGGCGTGAGATTATGGAGAAGACGTTGGAATGATAAAAAAGGGTAGTGACTGTACTGAAGTCGCTACACTCCCGCCTGAGGAGAAGAGATGGAATGGAACGAAGTGAAATGGATTTAGAAGTGGAGGGATGAAAGTAACTATTGGATGTACAAAGAAATGGGGTAGAGTAGGAATGACGAATGACGACTACGGGGTCAGGGAGCGATGACAATAGAAACTATGAGGGGTTATAGGTACAATAATATTACAACTCAACGAGTGGTCCAGGTCGTCTGGCCACGGCTTGTCGTTCAGATGCTTGTTGTCGATGATGTTGCGGTGAGGGTTGGAGATGAAGTCGAAGAAGGCGGCGAGATGAGATGATGAAGTGGGGTGCTTAGTAGCGGCGATGGAATTGACGATGGTATCGATCGAATGGATGATGGATGGATTGATCGAGATTGGTCGAGATCCCTCTCGCCGGGCATCGAATGGAAGTATGTTGAAACCGTTACTGTAGTGGAGGAGTTGATGAAATGGAATGCTGTCATGAATACTAATGGGGAGCTTCTTCTTAGGAGCAGTGCCCGGTATGGGGATAGGCTCGATGGAATAATCGTAGTGTGCCTCTTGCGTTGGTGACTGGATGGAATCATTGGTAGAGATGGAAGGAATGATGCATGTACTATTGACGTCAATGAATGACTCTGATTCTACTGGAATGGATGGTTGAGCTGCGCTGACCTCGATGGCTTGCCAGGCCGGATCGAGATCATTTGTAGTGGAAACATCAACGATGCTGCCACTTATCGTGATGGGATCCAGATTGAGTGAAGTGGAATCTTCGATGGAATCAACTGCCGAGAGTTGGGTGGATGACTCTGTGTTGTCTAGAATGGATGATGTGGGAAGAAGGGCAGGTGAGTATGCCTTCTTTTGCTGGAGTTCCATGTGACCAGCTGTGATGGCTTGGATGATGTTGGAACTAATGGATGGAAGGGCAATTTTCATAAACGAAATAGCCCGGATACCAAGATCCTTGAAGTTGACATCCATCATCTGGAGTTCAACGAGCGGTTGGAGATCACGCCAGGTTGAACTGAGGGCATCGTATGCTCTCTCAAGCTCGAATCGCTTGAGATCGAAATCCTCGATGGAATGGATGGGGAGGAATGAATTCGTGAGAGAATCGATGGTCGATATGGATGCCGGAAGATTGGCAATGAGTGTGAGCATACGCTCATGGCGAGATGATGGAATGGAGTTGGCCATAGTGGCCGATGGAGTGCAGTGTGATCACTAGATGGATTCCTGCGACGTGATGAAATCTGCCACAATGGATGGAGTGGAGATTGGTCCTGCCACGCGGGTCTTGCGGTGGGTGCTTGAAGTGGAACGATGCACCATATGCGAACTAGCCAATCCACGATACTCCGAGAGAGAGCAGGGAAGGGCTTAGAGCGCTAGTGGGTGTGTGGTGTACTGTAGGTGTACGGTAGGATGTGATTGGAACGGGAATCAATAACTCATTTATTGATACAGTACGAGGGGAGATCTGAGAGGGGAAGGGAGAGGTACGGTATTAGCAGTGGTCCTCTATACGGTAGATGGAAGTGGGTTACTGTAGATGGTGCCGTGGATGGATACGGTAGAGACGATGGAAGGTAATGGATGGATGTGGGTAGGATACTCTAAGATCCTAGAAGTGGATGGATGGAGCGAGGGTCCCGGTGACGCAACGCCGATGCTGATGACTCGTGATCCGCACGAGGAGAGGTTCCGCGAACTAACTCTGAGGAATGGAGGAAACGAGCGCCTTATAAAGGCGAGGAGCCAGACATGTAAATGGCATTGGTGTGGTGAGAGAGAAGAGAGTGATCATGGTAATTGAGGGGATCAGACAGCATAATTGGAGTGAGTGTGAGAGATCATGTAAAGATGGTATGGAAATGAGGTGGGAGGCGTGAGATTATGGAGAAGACGTTGGAATGATAAAAAAGGGTAGTGACTGTACTGAAGTCGCTACAATTTATTCTTCAAATTCGCTAATTGCAGTGAGGTCGGCGAGAAACTGACTTCATCACGACTGGGCAAGCACATTGGACAGGTTCGGCAGTGATACGAATTTCGAAATTCGATAGTTGATTCAGGTCAATATAATGTTCTGGGACGCGTGTGTTTACTCGCATCTCTCGATCTCCATCAACCGATTTATTTGCATCAATTTCCCGATTCAGGTTAGTAGTGATCCTTGAGTCACCGTGCAGAGTAAGACTGTTTGGTCATGTGAAGTGAGATGATGTTTTCATGAAGGTGGATTCACTAAAGCCGAAAAAAAGTTTTCTGTCCAATGCGTGCGCACACATTCCCACATACTTTCTTCAATAAAAGGTTCATCGAGACCAAACCTTCAGGCCAAGAACTTCTTCACTCTTCCAATCATCTGCGTCTTCATCGGCATCCCGTGGCTCCTGGCCGTCTGCCACATCGTACCGTACTTCTGGGGTACTGTACTTGCTTGAAAACCTAATCGACGTGATTTATTCAGTCAACGACTGCTACATCTACTACGACCCGATGACGTGGCAGTGGATCTATGCGGATTCTGTTTGCGGGTATTGATTTGTTTCCCCCTTTCGAAGTCCTCAGACCATTTGTCGAAACATGTTTCGAGTTTTGAAGAAAGCAGAAACATTCAGTGACTACATCTCAATCTTCTTCGATTTCTACACTGGACTGGGAGTGTTCTCAGCAATGTTCGTTACTGATATGGGCACTCTGATCAAGCTGAGAATGATTCATCATGTACGTTATCCTCCGTCTCCAGCACTTGCGCTTCCTGAGAAAAAAAGAAAAAAAAACAGAATCACTTTCAGAAAGCAGCAGTCTTCACTGACTTGCGATGGCGACAGAGAAAGCAGGAGACGCGATTCTTCCTCCAGGTGATTCAACTATTCTTTTTTTCGAATTAAAGAAACAATTATTTCTTCAGAGTCTGTGCCAATCAGCCATCTTCGGCCTCGAACTGGTCTGCTTCTACTTCATTTCTACTCTTCCGACGAATCAGTGGGCGGTGAGCCACCATATTTGCTCTCCAACTATCAACAATAGCCATGAACTCGAGGGAGAAATTGAGTCAACTGCAAATAAAAAGTTGGCTTATTTTGTGTGTGGAATTATCAGAATGACTAACACGATAGAATAAACAACATGGAATATTTTCCCTTTCAGATCTTCTTCAGCTCAACCTTCGCCTGGGTTGCCTGTCATGCGGCTGATGGGTGAGACCAATTGTAAAACAACGGCATTAAAAATACTCTTCAATTACAGCTTGATCCTGGATCTCTTCCACACTCGTCGCGCATTCAAAGTCAGACACTTGCAGGACACCAACTCCGCGCCGTTTCACACCATTCGTAGGTTTTGACATTATTTCTTACACTTACTTGCTAGAGAGGAGATAGGAAACTCTCAAAAACCAGCGAAAATCATGTCGTTCATTTAGAAGATCATCATCATCCGCCCATGCACATAACTCACGCAGGAGATAACGCTTTCTGACTTCTTCCGAAAACTTCATTTCGACTCCTTTCCGTTCACGCATGATCCTGCCCATCTCATAGACTTTCTTTTCAAGCAGACTCTTTCACTGGCTCTGATTTTTCCTTTTCAATTCATGCATAATCTTGTCGATCTCAAAACCAATCACACCGATCTCACCATGCAGAAAAACCATTAAAAAGTTCTTGCCGCTTTTTTATATTCCCTTTTTATATTCAACATAATTTGGGTTGTCAACATTATTATCAGTGATTGAATAAACGATGCCACTCAGCCAATTGATAATGGAACCTTTCTCGACATCTGTCAAAGTGGGCACAAAAAGATGGCGAAATTTGTTCCGACCTCAGTCGACTCGGTCTGTGCATAGATTATTAAATTTTCACAATTATTAAATTCCAAACGAACCTTGCTAGTGATCGGCTCTCCCATACTTCTCACTCCGAAACAGGTTTCATTCAGGCAATTTATTACCGCAGCATCCGTTCTGGAATGAAACAGAAAATCATGCCAGAACTGCCAAAATACCTGTCCGGTTGAAGTCTCATTGGCACCTCGTAACCATCAGAGATGCTTATTTCATAGTAGTCCAAGTAGTCTTCAACACTGGCAAACCGTGCCTCCATTCTGCCTCCCTCTCCGAATCGATAGGAGGAATCCTCGACGGATAGCTCATCCTCGAAGGAGAAGGATCCGTCCGGGCCAATCTCCGCTACTTGCTTCAATCCGATGACTGGGACGTCATCTCCGATGTACTTGTCTCCCGCCTCGTCGATCACTTCGATCTCAGTGAACCCGATCACCTCGTCTTGCCATATCTGCAATCAGTTGCTGATAGAACACTGTACTAATGCCAAGTTGCAACCCCAATCAAGGCAAATACTTGTCGCCTTGCGACGCCAACACCTCATGGGGTCTGGTTATATAAAACATACAGTCACTCCTGAATAGAGAAGCTGAAGGAAATGTTATTTTGCAATTTTCTCAAATGTTTGAGCGGTCGTATCTTACGAATGAAATGGGAAATGTAAGGAAGAGTTGATTCCAATCTATTCCAAAACCATTTAGGATCATTTTTCACTTTTGAACGGGCAAAAATGTTTACATCCTTCCTTGTTATTCAAAAACCCTTCCTTCCAACTGCGTGTTTTTGCACATTTTCCTCATTAATTGCTCTAACATGCTAATGGGTTGAGGTATTATCATGCATAATAGTTTAAATCGAAGGTCAGTATGGCCCAAACATATTCCATGCTATAAACTCCGGCGTGCATTTTCCCCCTATTTTTACGAAGGCATAGTTTGATTCTCTCACCCCTTCCTTCAGCTTCTCTACTCCTGAATCGCAAATCGAAAGAGTTCTAAAGGTCGGATCAAAAAATTCGTACCGGAACATTGTATTCGCAGAGGTTGTAAACGAAGATGTGGCTCTGCGTAGAAGAGATGAAGAAGAAGATGAGGCAAAATAGCATGAAGGCAGGAAAATCGATGATCACTCTTTAGAGAGAGCTCATCCAGAGAGAATTCAACTCATCCGTAACCTGTCAGTCAAGTGATCATTGCCACGGCAGTGCTGATAACGGTCGCGCTTGAAACTGCTATCTACTCATCCTATAAAAATCAACAACGAAATCAACAACGTTGAACCTTGTTTCATGGAATTGGGCGCATCTGCATTCACGTTTTCTCATCGGCATGATTCCGAGATTAAATAGCATTATCTGGAAGCTGGAAGTTGCTGTTAGCATATGCGAACCCGTTTGGGTGCTTCGAAGTGGTGCAAAATACTTTGAGTCAAATTGGCAGAATCAGGTAACACTAAACAGTTTGGTATTTTCTAATAAAGAGTAAACACGATATTCTGAAAAAAATGTTGTGCGGCGATGTGGATTACAGCCGCTTTTGAAGGTACTTGCAAAAAGAAAACAAGCACGTGTGACCTCTGATAAAACAGCGACTTTCAAAGAAACCGCATTCACACGTGCAAACTTTATTAGCACTCTACGGCACGTCCTCTGACAGGTCTTTGAAGTGCATTACTGTCTCGATAGCGAGCGCTATTTCGTAAACCAAAAGAGAAAGAGTATGAGATTAGCGGAGATTTGTAGTTGTCCTTTATCTCTTGGAGCGTCAATATAAAAAGCCAGCCCATTCTTCCAATAATCACCCAGCCGTCACTCTTCCTCTCATCTCAAGATGCCTAGCTACTGCGTTCCCAGCAATGAAGTTCGTGAGAGAATAGAACCTTCAACAGGGCACTGTGAATGCTCTCTTTTCCATTTACAGGCATTTCAATCGGTAAATTCGAAATACTTTACCACTCCCTTCCAGACGGGCTACACTGACGCTGACTACAGCGCCCTCTTCTGTGACCTGCTAAGCGATATCCATCTTCCATCCAGCATTGACCTCGATAGTCATCTCCTTCTTTTGTATTCTTCTGACCATTTTGTTTCCAAGATAAATGCTGATTCCATGTGTCTGAGATACATGATTCATTAGAAACATGTTTTTTGGTAGCCTGTTTTCCGGTTTTCTATTAATCGTCAAGGTGCGGTTCATACGCGAACGCATCGTTACACCTATCTGAATCAGTACCCTATCGTTATCCCTGTTAATTCCTGTTATGCCTTTTTCTCGTTCGAACTTTCACGTCATCGAGATGTTAGAGAATGCAGGATTTGTGGAGAGGCTCATTTCCTGTGATCATTTTCATAAGATAACTGCAAGCAATACAATCAAAAACAATCAAAGTCCTCTGCCTATAAGAGCAATCTTTCCATCACTCAACATCAACCCTTCATCATGTATTCCCTTCTCGTTCTCTTTCTTCTCTTCGGAGCAGCTCAATGCGATCTCACTCTATTCAACTCGTGCAACGAGACTCTCTCGGTATTTTACAATCTCAATAACTAATGTGATTGCTCGCTATTAAGGTTGTGAAGAACGGAGAGAACCTCACTGAGATTGATCCGGGCCGTAAATTTGTCGACACCGAACGCATAACATTTGATCACATCAAAATTGGAAAAGATGGACAAACTGAAGTATTTCTGACCACGTCTTTCACACGCGTCTTCATTTCCATCGACATTTCTCGAGGCTTCGACGTTCCTATGCGCGCCACTTATGGGTAAATAGATCAGTTTCATATATTTCAAAAGCACCGTAGGAAAAAAGGAAGCAAAATGCTGATGCATTTCTTGATAGGAGCTCATTAAAAATATGAAATTAAGGAATAGACGAGCCGAATTGTCGTGTCTGGTACCGGCCTGTTTCGGAATAGATTCCAATGGACGGCCGATAGAATTCAAGGAAGTAACTGCCACGCGACACACCGGCCTCTTCAGCAACATTCTCGACTCGTTCGACATCACATTCTGTCCTTAATATTGGCCATCTTCATAATATCAATTTGGTAATCTATCTAAGCATTCTTTACTCGATCATCTTCTCTGTATTCGTATTTGTTCCTTGGAATGATTCACATCCGATCTTCGCATCATTTACTCGCTCTTATCTATGTTATCAGCCGGAATATTTCTCGTGATAAGATTGCTCTGAATGAGTAAGCGTGCTATCGGGAATTCATGAAGTTCATACTTCAAGGATCAGTAAAAATTATTCAATATCTCTTCCAGTTCTGGGATTGATCTTGAAAGCAGGCGTGAGAAACAACTTGAAAACTTGAATTCACAATATTTTCACAGGATAATTGGTAAAGTGCTCAGAAAAAAAGCTACAAAAAACCTGAATGATTGGGATAAACTTAATCACATAAATTATGCCATAGTATCAATATATTCATAGTCGACGTGATCCTCGCTTTTGCAATTTTCTCATGCTCCCTGACTGATACTGATCTGTTGGTCCCTCGGTTCGTTGCTCGCGATACGTGGGCGCATACCTTAATCTCTCTGCTTCATGTCCTTATAATCTCTGAGATTCACCCACCTAGTATCAGTGAGATGCTTCGATCACTCGCTGTGTTGATAGTCTTGCTTCATCTTTCCAATGCTGATCCTAATATTTTGCTGCAAGGAATGCAGCATAAGTGGAGTATCGAAGCTGCAATGAAGGTTTTGCTTTATTTTAAAATTTTATTTTTAATTAATTACAGTAAAAACAATGTAATCTTTCAGGAGCACTCTTCCATTTGGGAGCAGATGATCATTGAAAAGGAGAATATTTTGGATGCTAGAAAAATCATTGACATCATGGATCAAAATACACAGTTGATATCGACTGAGTGCGCTCAGGTAAGATTCGACAATTATTTGTATTGAACATTTTATTATTTTCAGGACATTGGTCTCATCATGAAATCAATCATCGAGTTGGAGATGCATGGAAACCTAACAGACTTCGATCGAGAAGTGATTCTACCCAGTAAGCAATGCATACGTTAATTGCATCAAACTGATACAACTAAATGTTCAGTGCTCGACTCATCCGGCCGCATCGGACCCGCAATTCTCAGAGGGCACACTTACTTCGCCGGTCATTTCTCTGAATGCAAGGCTGTCGATTTTGCTGTTGAAGGACGATCAAGGCGATTGAGTGGAGAGTATTTCAGGTATACAGGCCTTTCGTTTCAAATAATGATTGCTTATTTTCGGAATCGCTGTTGACGTCGCCTTCAAAGATAACACAGTGAACGGGAGCTGCGCTTTTGGAGGTTTTTTTGTTTTCTCTTTCTATTGCCGAAATAATCGCTAAGTTCTTATCTTCCACTCAAACTTGACCAAGCTTGCAGGCCTAGAGTTCAAGTTCGGTGTATGCCTCCCTGCTGGATGCTCCAGCGCAGATTTGAGGGCAATATTCAAGCCAGGTTTTTTTCTGTCTTTGCCGAAATAATATTCAACTGGATTTCAGAATCTGGCGATCCCGCATTCCCCAACCCCGTCTGTGCAGTGCAGCGAACGAATGACGCTGTGCCTGAACTAGATGCGGGATTCTACGTGACTGTGTACGTTGTTTGAACGATGCACAATTGTTCGAGCAGTATCATTCCAGCACGATAATGGGTGGAATTGCTATCATCTCAATTTTCGCAGGAGCCTCTGACTATTTCATCAGTGAGACAGCGCAGAGAGCAGGAATCACTAACGGTGACCAATTATTTCGTTGCGGAACCTTCAAGTTGTCTGATTTTAGATACGCCATGGCGATTGTTCATGGCCTTCTCACTCTATTCTAATGTAGCGTCGATATTCGATGTTTCTGGAGTGAGCAAGGTAAAGAAGTTAAAGAATATTTAGAAATTGCTAGAATCTTCGAAGGACGGTCAAATCGGTCCCATTCACTGCATTCGCTTCTTCTCAATGTCGTGGGTCGTGATGGGACATTTCTTCGGCAATTACATCATGTTGTCAGGTGTGATCTTTACTATGTTACCTAGCAAGTTCTGTCAGATCAATTAACTATAAGAAGAGACTCTTTCATTGTAGCCAATCCCCTCGACATCTTCAAAATGGGAAAGGATTTCTTGTCTGAGATTATCATGAACGCATACTTCGCTGTTGATTCATTCTTCTTCATGTCTGGACTATTACTCACTTTCATTTGGTTTGTTGTCGTTTGGAGCAGTCAATAAGATCAACAAACAGGTTCAAAAACTACCAGAAAAACCCTGCTGGTACAAATTCTCCTATTTCATGGATCATGTTCTACATTCATCGCATTATTCGGTATGCTTGACATCTCAATAACTTCTTATCCAACGATTCGCAGTCTTTCCCCTCCCTTCTACATGTCGGTAGCATTCTACACTTGGGTCCTCAAGCAACTCTTCGTAGACAAACCAATCAATATGACGCCTCTCTATCCGGATCCGAGAGATTCATGCAAGTGAGCTAATCTATCATAACAATTCAACTAACAGCTGATATAAAACTGAAATGGAGGAATGTTGTTTAGGGAAACATGGTACATCGAGCTATTGTATGCGCACAATTACTGGGAGCACGACAATCCGGTAAATAATGTTTGATGTTGGAGAAAGCTGAATACAGTTCCGATCAATCTACTATCTTTTCAGTGCCTGAGCACTTCGTGGTATCTTGCTGCTGAGATGCAGATCTTTCTCTTCACTCCATTGCTCATTATCCCATTAGCGATTAAACCAGCGATAGGGTACGTTTCAAACTCCTTCTAGTGTTTTAGAGTTGTTTTAGGATATAGAGATTGATTGTTCCCATGACCGCTAGTAAAGCAAAATGAAAACGTAGTCCCTGAAGATCAAAAAAGTGCGTCAATTCCAGTTTCATAGTTGCCGCGATTGCTCTTATCATCAGCACTGCTACGAACATCTTCCTCGTGTATCACTATCATTGGCCGGTTAGTGATCGAAAATTTCCGTCTAGCTTCCAATATTTCGAAATACATAACACATTTCAGGCAAACTCCGGGCTCTTGTCGCAATTCGATCCCGAGATGACGAATTTTCTCAGGTATTTATTTAAAAAAAATATAACTATAAAACGGTCGATCTAGTGACTATCCGATGTTGATGTACGATTCGCCTCTGATTCGCTGCCAAGTGAGCCGAATTTCGTTTTACAACTGACAAAATTAAATATTTGCTAACAGATCTACATAATGGGCATGCTGGTTGGATGGTTCTTGCAACACAAAAAGACGATGAAGATCAATCCGGTACTTGTTCATCGATTTGAGTTTCTTTTCATAAAGGTGGGCTTCAGTTGATCAACATTGCTTGTTGGATCCTCGGCCTCTCCCTGATGCTCTGTGTTGTTCTCGGACTGCATGATCAATCCAATGGATTCTACATTCCCATATTCTGGAGGTTGGATGTCATTGTTTCTTCTGTAATCAATAATCTGTTCAGAGCAATGTATTCCTCACTGAGTCGAATCGCTTGGGGACTGGGTCTGACATGGATCATTATTTCATGCTGGTATGGATATGGAGGTGATTATTCATTCATTTTTCTGACGGGTTCAATCGAAACAACTTGCAGGTCCCATCAACAAATTCATGTCTTGGCACATTTGGATTCCTTTCGGCCGACTAACGTATTGTGGATATCTAACACACATACCGGTATTCTTGTCTGAATTATTAAAGTTGAGGTTTATTATTTCGTACGCAGGTAATGATTCTGATCATGGGTCAGAGCACTGACACAGTGTACTTCACCACGTTTCTTGAGGCGGTAAGTTACTAATGTGTCTATTCATGATTGATTTCTCTGTTCAGTTTATCACTCGAGTCGTCTCTACAATCGCTGTTACTTTCCTCGTTTCAACCTTCTGGAGTGCACTCTTTGAGATTAGCTTTGGAAAAGTGAGAAGTTGTAAGATTCCAACAGGCGAATAATGCCAATTTAAAGGTTCAAATGATTCTCCTGGGTGGTCTTCGACCAACTGCTGGAGAGAAGAAACAACGGAATGAGGAAGAGAGTTGGACATCGAAGTCGCTCCATGACAAAGAGAAGACATCATTGTGATTGTCATTATAAGAGCAATGTTGCATGAACGAATTGTTATAAAAGAATTGTACGAATGCATGCAATTCAAAACCGCCCAATGTTGTTTATCATGTAAACATCATTGAGATTTCGTCTCATGGAGTTTATTATACAAAAGAAGGCTCGGATAATATCCTCCGACGGATATCCTCTGAATCAGTCGGTAAGTTCGTATTCAGATTTCAAAAGAGCATGCAGTTTGAAGTACGTCATCGATATACCGTTGATCTCCAGAATGCACGAATCGCTTTCTCGTTCCATCTGATTTTGTACATAATCATTGCAACAAATATAATTCAGGACATCTTTATTTCGAAATGCGGATCGCAATTATTCCGCTCTTTTTAGTAGGAGAGAATGTATTCAAGGAAAACATTGCATCCACATTTCGAAATTTATGTAAACTTAACTCACAAAATCCATTCCAAAATCGCAATTTGCGAAACAAAAAACACACAGTAGTGCTCCATTATTTTTCCTTTTCCAAGATAATGTGTTAGCTACATTGCACATAGAGCAAATTCGGTCAATGTGTAGAATTTCATCATCCTTAGTGCATATTATTTTTAAAAAAATGTAATAACTGTCTTCTCACGTTTATGTTTTCATGAGATCGTCTGAAGAGCTCCTTATTAATAACGTCCTCATACCTACAAATGTAGAGAAGCTTCTTCTGAAATTTACATAATTTATTTTTTTCCCGAGCGCAATGCGTTCACTTTATGTCTCGTGTTTAAATTATCGATGAATTGAGGCATGAAATCGATTCGAAATGCTGCTAAACCTTTAGCCATCTCTCTGCAATGAAGCAGGTTTTCATTTTCTCGGAAATATTTAAGCTAGTTTCTGAAAAAAACCCTGAGCTGTTTTCCTGTGAGAAAGCAGCAGATAGACTGTATCTTTATTGGCAGTAGAAAGCCATTCGTAAAGAAAGAATAGATCTGACAGTACACGCAGTTTGAAAATTAATTACAGCTTTGCCATTGTCGTTTTTTTTGTATATTTCTCAAACAGTAGATCAAATACCTGCAATTCTTGCTGAGAGCAATTCTCCTTAGTGATCAATTCTTCATTATTGAAATTATGATGATAAAAATAATAGACTGCCGAGAATAGATTTCGCGCATGGACTACGGAACTGGCAGGATCAGTTATATACGTTTGGCGACATTGCTTCATAGCTTCGAATATTTCGCTACGAAGATCTTCTCGCGAGTGGAGATTCATTCGAACTGAAAGTAATACTACTATAATTGGATGTTAACGAGTCAACTGCATGTTATTTGCCCAGTTTATTCTTAAATTTGTGATAGGAAGCGCAATGAGAACGCTGACTACACAAGGAAGCATTGCTTGTGGGCTGGTTCAGTTCTCCTTTAAAAGTTTTTTTTCTAAATATGCATTCTTCGAGATCCAAATGATTCTGCTTGGCGGATTACGACCACCTTCTGCTGAAAAGAAACATAAGAACGTCGAGGAGAGCTGGTCGAGCACACAGAAAGAGAAAACATCGCTATAATTCTGAATTATTTCATTGATTCGTCCGATTGTCATAGAAATTTCGATTCTACCGATAAATGTTCATGATCGTACATTCGAATGAGTCACGATTCGTGCAAGGAATGCATCTATCAGCTCACTTATCTGGATGAGTAATTGAACCCGACCTCGATCAGTCACTAAAACGGCGTCACAATACACTGATAAGCGTGATCAGAGCTGATAAGAAGCACGCAGAGACCCGAAGATCGCCGGAAATCAGCTTCTATATAATATCAGTCACTCCTCATTGCTTCGATGACCTCTGCGGCTCTGAGCAGAGATGCTTATTCTTGCTCTATTAGCGCTTTCTGTTCACTTCTCCAATGCCAATCATCAAAATCTACTCCTCCAAGGAGCGCAACATCAACGAAACGTTGCTTTGGCCATGCAGGTTCCTGCATTTCTCCGAATTTTACGTGCATAATTCGTGATTGTAGGAGCACTCCACGGTATGGGAGCAAGCAATAGCTGATCAGGATAGCATGTTAGATGCGAGAAAGATCATTGATGCACTAAGCGAGAATTCACACTTGCTATCGACGGAATGCGCGGAGGTGAGTTGTAAACGATTGGTTGAACAAAACGAAAACGCGTATCAAATGAATTTATTGAAGGATATTGGCCTACTCTTCAAAGCAATCATCGAATTCGAGGCGGGAACACTGAGAGGCAATGCTACATTGACGGATTTCGATCGAGACGTAATTTTACCGAGTTAGTTTTATTCTAACCGGGATGCTCAGGCTCTAAAGTTGCATGAAGCATCTATTCTGTTTGCAGTGCTCGATTCCGCCGGCAGAATTGGTCCTGCCATTCTGCGAGGGCACACCTATTTTGCCGGTCATTTCTCGGAGTGTAAAGAAGTCGATTTTGCAGTGGAGGGAAGGGCGAGACATTTCAAGGGAGAATACTTTAGGTAAACAATTGCAAAAAAATCAGCTCAAGATCATCGTCTTGCTTCAGAATTGCCGTTGACGTAGCCTTCAAGGATAACACTGTTAACGGAAGTTGTGAAGGTATCATAAATCATTGATCGCATTCGCACATTAATTTGTAGGGCTCACGTTCAAGTTCGGTGTTTGTCTTCCTAATTCTTGTTCAAGCACGGATCTAATGAATGTCTTCCGCCCAGGTTCGGTTACCCTAACTGCGGACCTCATATTGTCGGTTCATTTTAGAAACGGGTGATCCAGTAATCACAAACCCCGTGTGTGAAGTGAAACGAACTAACGACGACGTTGAACCTCTCGATGCTGGTTTCTACATCACTGCGTTAGCTTTCACCGATTCCGGAATGAGTTTTGAAATCGAAAATCATCTTGCAGCTCGATAATGGGAATGATATCCGCTATCTCGATCCTCGCTGGAGTTACGGACTATTTCTTCAGTGAAATTGCGCAGAAAGCAGGGATTACTGATGGTAAACTTTTGCGTTTCCGCTAATTCTCATTGCAATATTTCGCCCTTCAGGACTACCGTGGCGTCTCTTCATGGCTTTCTCACTCTACACTAACGTTTCCTCGATTTTCGACCTCTCTGAAGCTAACAAAGTGAACAATTCTGCAAGATGAAACTTAAAATTCTCATTAAAGTCCGGTCAAATCGGACCCATCCACTGCATTCGATTCTTCTCAATGTGTTGGATTGCTCTCGGTCACTTCTCGTCTACGTACACTGTTGTTGCAGGTTTGAAAATCGCTGACTGGATCGCTAGCGGGAAAAAAATTCGAGACAAGCAAACGTTTCAGCCAACCCTTTCGACATCCTAAAAATGGGCAAGGATTTCTTCTCTGAGATTATCATGCAAGCCTACTTTGCGGTTGATTCGTTCTTCTTCATGTCTGGATTACTTCTGACATTCATTTGGTTCGTTGCAATAACAACTGACTTTTCGAATGCAATATTTCAGGTTCAAAAACTACCACAAGAATCCGGGAGCGACAAACTCACCGGTGGCTTGGGTTCTGTTCTACATTCATCGCATTATTCGGTGAGACTTTGAACTGAGATAAGTTTATGAATTTCTAAAAAAACTTTGCAGACTCTCTCCACCATACTACATGGTCGTCGTGTTCTACACTTTTGTGTACAAGCAACTCCTGGTTGATTTGCCGATCAATATGTCTCCACTGTATCAGGATTACTGTAGGTGAGAATAGACAAGCAAAAGTTCGTCCGAAAACTCAAATCATCAGGGAGACGTGGTGGATCGAGTTTATCTACGCGCACAACTGGTATCAGCAGGATAAACAAGTAAGAATATTGGTCTATTTGCATGCATGAAAAAAACGATGAAGCAGTTTGAAGTATCGCTCATCAATGTCCTTCAGTGTCTGGGCATCACATGGTATCTCGCATCCGAGATGCAGATCTTCCTATTCACCCCACTCCTCATTCTTCCTCTCGCTATCAAGCCAGCGATCGGGTATGTTTCATTTCGCTCTTATGACAACATCTGTGACGAGTATTTCGATTAATCTCGGTAATCCCTTCTAAGAAACTAACAAACTGAACATGAAAAGAGAAGAGAAGATTCCATTTCAGTTTCATCGTAGCTGCAGTTGCACTCATCATCAGCACTGCTACCAACATGTTTCTCGTCTTCTATTATCACTGGCCGGTAAGTTTCGAAATTTACAAACAACTTGCACAATGACACTTCAATTACTACAATTCTAATAAATTCAGACAAACGGTGCCTACCTCTTCACGCCCGACCCTGAGATGACGCATTATCTGTGAGTAGAAATATCAAAAATCGACAGTAAATATAACTTCAGAGACGATTACAACATGTTGATGTATGATTCACCTCTCATCCGTTGCCAGGTGATTATTCCAACAAAAAATCTTAGTGAATTGCGCACTTGTTGAACCGAATCGACTTTCAGATCTACATAATGGGAATGCTGGTTGGGTGGTTGCTGCAGAATAAAAAGACGATGAAGATACATCAGGTTGGCATTTCGACATTTATTAACTTCTCGTATTTCCATCTCAATCAGAGACAACTTCTTTCCAGTTGCTTAACATCGCTTGCTGGATACTCAGTCTCTCCCTCATGCTCTGTGTTGTATTAGGGCTGCACGATCAATCCAATGGATTCTACATCCCCGTATTTTGGAGGTACCAAAACTGGATCTTGATAGTGACATAGTATGCTGGTCTTTTCAGAGCAATGTACTCGGCGCTGAGTCGTATTGCTTTTGGATTGGGTCTTTCCTGGATCATAATTTCATGCTGGTATGGATACGGAGGTGAGAAAGACCCTACTGAATTCGAAACATCGCAGTTCGGAACGCTTGATAAGGTACAGGTCCGATCAACAAATTCATGTCCTGGCACATCTGGATTCCTTTCGGGAGACTGACTTATTGTGGCTATCTGATCAATATTCCGGTTCGTTCTTTCCTAGAATCATGTTTTGTGACAACTAAGACAACGATGATTCTAGGTTATGTTCTTCATCCTCGGTCAGAGCACAGATAATGTCTTCTTCACAACTTTCTTGGAGGCGGTGAGCGACTAGTGGAAATTAATGATCTTTGATCTCTTCAGTTCATCACTCGAGTCGTATCCTCTATTGCGGTCACCTTTCTTGTAGCCACCTTCTGGAGTGCACTGTTTGAGATCAGCTTTGGAAAGGTGACAGAAACGAGTAAAGATCAACAATGTGTGGCATGATCTTCTTCAGCTTCAAATGATTCTGCTCGGTGGCCTTCGGCCATCAGCAGTTGAGAAGAAGCAACAGAACCTCGAGGAGAATTGGGCCAGCAACTCCCAAAATATGGAAGAGAAGACCTCGTTGTGAACCTCGCTATTGTAGTAGTTGATTTCGCATGCCCGAATGCATTGTGGCAGGATTAAAGTAGAAGTTTATCGCATGAGTATAGTATAACAGAGATAGGTGGATGGCATGGGATCAGAGAGTACCATAGAGGAAGCCAATGTCAGTGTCAGTCCCGGTGAAAGGGATGGACTGCAAGAGGATCAGATAGGAGGGCACATCAGAAGAGCGTAGTCGGCATCGGTGTAGCCATTGGGCTGCAATACGATCATGTGCGTCATCGAAAACTATCCTAGGTACTGCGGTATCACCTACCTTGATGTTGCAAGCGTAGCTGTTGGTCATCTTGAGCCAAGCTGGAGAAACAACTATTGAAGACTGGATGAGCTATGGCAGTACGAATAGGTTTTATAGTATCACGAAGAACCTGGTGTATGTACGTGACAGTGCAACCTGCACATAAATCTGCATGATCCCTGACGAGATTTCGGAAAGATGAGAGGACAGCACTCAAGTGACCTGTCAGATCATACTCTTTAATGACCTGATAAATTTCATTCGAGAGACGGTTTTGTTTGAAGCCAATTTATGTTCGGGATCTTACGTGCTCGGTTTGCATTTGCAGCAAAAGCACGTGTTGCAGACAACTCTATTTTATAACGTACCGCAGAGTCTCCTCCCAGACGAGTGCGTCGCGGTGAGTCGCCGTGGGTCACCCAAGGTCACCCCGACTTTGAGGTCGCTTTAGACCCCTTCAAAGTGTATAACTTTTTGGCTATTTCTGGCTACAAACCAAACAGACCATGCTCTATCGATTGGTGCTATCAGAACTTTGAATATCTCATTTGATCTTTGA
>LS490812.1:642237-662782 GCA_900490845.1 Pristionchus japonicus | reverse complement strand
TCAAAGATCAAATGAGATATTCAAAGTTCTGATAGCACCAATCGATAGAGCATGGTCTGTTTGGTTTGTAGCCAGAAATAGCCAAAAAGTTATACACTTTGAAGGGGTCTAAAGCGACCTCAAAGTCGGGGTGACCTTGGGTGACCCACGGCGACTCACCGCGACGCACTCGTCTGGGAGGAGACTCTGCGGTACGTTAGAAAACCTGACAGGTATTTGAAACTGCCGACAAACACTTGGCTCTTAGCTGCAGTATAAGAGACCGTCATTCATTGACTTATCACCCAGTCTTCAGCTCTTGCAAACTTCTCGTCAGCTCAGTAAACGTTGGTCATGAACAATTTTCAGGTAAAGTTGAGGTGTTGTGAGTGCTTTTTTCAGTTTTCTTGATTACATTATTAGTCATATGAAACAGCAATAGTGTTTGTCTTACAGTCCTCTCCCAGTGGCTACACTGATGCCGACTACGCAATCATGCTGAGATGCAACTAATCGTCGCTAATGAGTCTGGCTCCATCTTCGTTCACACTATTTGCTCCGTAAACTAAACTGCTCGCACTATGTTAGTGGAATGAATATCAGCAAAAAAAAAACTATCAATTCAAAAACGAAGACTTTATTGTACACATTGCATCACAACTATGATCTCGAAGTAGCGTTCATCTCATAACCTCTCCACTTTCTCATCTTCCTTTGGTGCGTTGTCCGTCCAACTCTCCTCTACGTTCTTCTGCTTCTTCTCACCAGCAGACGGTCTCAGTCCGCCTAGCAGAATCATCTGGATCTGACATAATTTCTGATTATTTTCTTTTTTCGATTAGCCATCAATCAACAACTACATTGACATCTATTATGCTATGATTATGGAATTCAGAAACACACAGTCGAACATGTACCTTTCCAAAGCTAATCTCGAAGAGTGCGCTCCAGAAAGTCGAAACGAGGAAAGTCACAGCGATTGTGGAGACGACTCGAGTGATGAACTGAAGCAATCAGAGATCAACGGCGAGAAGCTCTTGATGACTTACCGCCTCAAGGAACGTCGTGAAGAATACTGTGTCCGTGCTCTGACCGAGGATCAGCATCATCGTCTGTAAATAGTTTTATAGTAATTTTAGAGTGTCAAAAACGCGCCGCGACGCAGCGAAGTCATGACAAAAAGCTCACCGGAATGTGAGTCAAATACCCGCAATATGTCAGCCTTCCAAAGGGAATCCAAATGTGCCACGACATGAATTTGTTGAGGAAACCTGAAATTAATTACAAATAGAGTATTGATAGACGTGTAAGTGCAAAGTAATGCTTACCTCCATATCCATACCAACACGAAATTATGATCCATGTCAGTCCCAATCCAAAAGCTATTCGACTTAGCGATGAATACATTGCCCTGAAAAACGCTCGTGTGAATTTGCAAAGATTGTGAATTTGCGAACCTCCAAAAGATGGGAATGTAGAATCCATTGGATTGATCGTGCAGGCCGAGAACAACGCAGAGCATAAGGGAGAGACCAAGCACCCAACCAGCGATGTTGATCAACTGAAAAGAGTCTCAAGTTAGAAATCAGATGCTCCTAATTATCTCAAAGCCGAGGATTACCGGGTTTATCTTCATCGTCTTCTTGTGTTGAAGGAACCATCCAACCAGCATTCCCATTATGTAGATCTGTAATTCGTTCTTTCTTAGTTGATCAATTCTTTCACGCCTAACACGCAAGTCTGATCTCACCTGACAACGAATGAGTGGCGAATCATACATGAGCATTGAGTAGTCCGAATAATCTGTCATCTCCGGATCGGGCGTGAAGAGATAAGCGCCGTTAGTCTGAAATGCGATTATTTAGCTTACAAATTTTAAACGAATTGCTCATTGGATGCAAGGTATGAAATTCGACGAACCGGCCAGTGATAGTGATAAACGAGGAAGATATTGGCTGCAGTGCTGATGATAAGGACGGTACCGGCTACGATGAATCTGCAATACGCTTTCGTCGTTCTGTCAGTCTAACCTTACAATTAGTTGTGGAAAGCAAGAAGAACCTTTGAAATTGAAATGCTTTCTGACCAATGTCAAAAGTAACAAAAATGAAACATACCCGAGCACAGGCTTGATGGCTAGAGGAATAATGAGGAGTGGAGTGAACAGGTACATTTGCATTTCCGATGCTAGGTACCAGGAGATTCCCATGCACTGAAAGAACCAACTTGATCATACGAAAAGTTTCAGGATGTATTCATTTTTTCAGCGCTATTCGCGATTCGATTCTCCGTGCACTTACAACTCAGTGAAAATAAGAACCTCACCGGTTGATCGTGCTCCCACCAGTTGTGTGCGTAGAGCATCTCGATATACCACGTTTCTCTTAATTGCTCTGATTACCATTCATTTGTTAGCTCCTTGCGAAATTGTTTCGTCTAATTTTTCTACGAAATGCCTGAAGATTTTTCAGCGCAAACCTGCAGGAATCCGCACCATACAACGGCGTCATGTTGATTGGCAAATCAAAATAGAGCTGCTTGAGAACGAAAGTGTAGAAGAGAACCATCATGTAGTAGGCCGGGGACAATCTGTGTTTTATTTTCTTATTATTATCTCGTTCCGAGCGGTCTGTTCTCACCGAATGATGCGATGGATGTAGAACATGATCCAGGCAATGGGAGAATTCGTTGCTGCGGGATTCTTCTGGTAGTTTTTGAACCTAGAATTGAAGTTTTAAAAGTGGATTTAAAGCTGTAACAAACCAGATAAAAGTGAGCAGTAATCCAGACATGAAGAAGAAGGAATCAACAGCGAAGTAAGCATTTTGGATAAACTCGGAGAGGAAATCCTTCGCGATTTTTATGATGTCGAAGGGATTCGCTGAAATTCAGTGTTGATATTTTTCAGGATGAAGGGCTCATTACCGATAAGTGCCATGTAGGTGGAGAAGAAGTGGCCCAGCACCACCCACGACATTGAGAAGAAGCGAATGCAGTGGATGGGACCGATTATTCCGCTCTGAAAAACATTTTTTGTTAATTACAAGTTTCGAAGCCATTACTTTGTTCGCTTCCGAGACATCAAAGATATATGAGATATTGCTGTAGAGCGAGAAGGCCATGAAGAGACGCCACGGCAGGGCTGAAGATGTCATGTTTGGTATTCTGCTTTACTTGCAGGGTAAGGAAAGATCGATTACCGTTCGCAATTCCGGTCTTCTGAGCAATGTCACCGAAGAAGTATTCGATGATGCCCGCAGAAATACCAATCAGAGCGATAATTCCCATGATCGACCTGCATCGATCGGGTTTGAGAAGTGTTCAACCTACGAACGTCAACAAAAAGAAACTGACACAGTCACATAGAATCCTGCATCGAGTGGAGGCAGATCGTCATTTGTTCGCTGCACTTGGCACACCGGGTTGGGGAATACGGGACTGCCCGTGTCTGAGAGACAACAAATTATACTTTGAACCATCATCTGGATTGCTCGATTTGCAAAAAAATGTACCCGGTTTGAACACATTCATGAAATCGGCACTCGAGCATCCTGCAGGCATGCAAATACCGAATTTGAAGATGACGGCTACAATATTTCCGAGTAATCTAATGTTGGACCCTCTGCAAACCTGTTTTCTCGCAGCTACCGTTCACTGAGTTATCTCGGAACGCAACGTCGATGTGGATTCTAAAAGCAATAACAATTCAGTCAAGCTGTTCATATCGCGATACCTGAAGTACTCTTCCTTGAAGTGTCTCGTCCTTCCATCAACTGCGAAATCAACAGCTTTGCACTCTGAGAAATGGCCGGGAAAGTAGCGATGACCACGAAGGAGAGCGGGACCGATTCGGCCATTCGAGTCGAGCACTGTAAGCAGGTTGGACTCAAAACCATAGTAATTTGGATTATGTTTCATGGTCAAGATAAAGCCCAAGTTCAGATTGACTTTCAATGATTCTGTGGTACCTCCTGTAAAAAAATGAACATACTCGGCAAGATCACTTGTCGATCAAAGTCCGTCAGTGTCACGTTTCCCTTCAAGACGCCTGCCTCAAAGTCTATTAGAGCTTTGACGATTAGGCCAATGTCCTGGAAAAAATCGTTTCGATGCAACTTGAAAACTCAGAATCAAACTCTTCGTGAATACCAACGAACCTGTGCACACTCTTCTGATAGCAACTGCTTATTTTCTCCCATGACATCAATGATCTTCCTTGCGTCCAATAGATTCTCCTCATCGAAGACAGCTTCTTCCCAGACAGGAGAGTGCTCCTGGGAAAATCATATCAAATCACGTGCTCTAGATATCAGTATGAACAGCCTCTACGTGATTACTGAGAGATCAGTGCATCGTAAAAGCACACGATTTCTGAAAATCCTGCTAACCTTCATCGCTTGCTCGACTCTCCTCAGATGTTCCCTTCCTTGGAACATGAGATTCGGCGGTTCAGCTTCCGTAAACTGCACAAATACTAGCAGTGCAAGCAAGCGAAGCATCTCTTAGAAACTCTAAAAAAATTCAATTGCCTGATCATCAAAAGATCAGCACCAAGGACAGATTAGCGTGTTCAACTAATAATGAGCATCGAAACAAAGAAATTTTGAGAATACGCGAAGCCCGAGATCGGGTCAATCTGGGTTACGAGTGAATCAGTGACTGGTATTATATACTCAGCGTGCGCACGTAGTTTCCGGGCCGCATCAACGCGATTTGGACGGCAACTGAGCAGCTTATAGTGCTGATTTATCATCGTTAGCATGCGTTATCGCCTGTTGTTAGTGGCTGTTAGCCATCCTCAGGTGCAATTAGTCATGTCGATCTGTGATCAGGATACAGAATTCTAGCATGAATCAGCCGGATCGTGCAGTTGAGAATGAATCAGTTCAGTATCTTGATGATCACGTACTGACTCAGTCCTCGAGTGGTCAGTGGGTAAGTTGTATCCATTGTATCCACTCCAGTGTCTTATCACGGGGCTTCCCTCCACTGATGGAAGAGATAAGGGCGGAATGACGTGATATTTGACTCAGCGATCAACAAAAACAGAGATCAATCTTTTGTCTAGTCTAGGGCTGGACAAAATCACAGTTGCAATCTTTTATCAATGAATTTAAGGTAATTCAAAGCCTCTCTTCCGTTTTCTCTTCTTCATTCGGTGATTTATACGTCGAACTCTCCTCAATATTCCGTTGCTTCTTCTGACTAGGAGACAGTCGAAGGTTGCCAAGAAGAATCATTTGTATCTCAATTTGTTATTTTTATCAGAAGCAAATTCCGGTCTGCTACTAACGTGATCAGCTCTACTGAATTTATAGTCAAATCGTGAAACACAATCGTAAAGAACTAGACTCTTGCAAATTTGCCTTTCCAACGCTGATCTCGAACAGCGCACTCCAGAAGGTAGATACGAGGAAGGTTATGCCAATTATTGGAACTACTCGTGTGATCAACTGAATGATAGATCAAAGATCAAAGTTTGCAAAGAACTCTCACCGCCTCAAGGAACGTCGTGAAGAACACCGTATCAGTGCTCTGACCCAGGACGATCGAGATTATCTGAATTCGTTGTTCCAGAATTACAGAGTGTGCTGGTAGTAAAAGAAGCTAACCGGAATATGCGTCAGATATCCACAATACGTTAGTCGACCGAACGGAATCCAGATGTGCCATGACATGAACTTGTTGATTGGGCCTGAGTTGTTCACGAACGATGATAACTTATTCGCATTATTCAAGCCTTACCTCCATAACCATACCAACACGAAATAATGATCCACGACAGCCCAACTCCCCAGGCGATTCTGCTCAGCGCCGAGTACATTGCTCTGGAGAGATCGATGATCAAAAATCATCGAACATTGAGGCTGCAACCTCCAGAAGATGGGAACGTAGAATCCATTGGTCTGATCATGCAGCCCTAGAATAACACAGAGCATCAGAGAGCCTCCGAGGATCCAGCACGCGAGGTTGATCGCCTGAGAAGTTGTTGTAGTGAAACTAAAGGGCGAAAATGCACCGGATTGATGCTCAGCCTCTTCTTCGTCTGCAGAAACCACCCCACGAGCATGCCCATTATGTAGATCTGGATACAGGTTCAGTAAAATTGGATGTCCAGTTGTTCAGCGAGAACAGCATACCTGGCACCGAATCAGTGGCGAATCGTACATCAGCATCGTGTAGTCTTCCCTGAAACCATCATTCTACGTGTCAAGACGCACTCATAACTCACAGGTAGTTCGTCATCTCTGGATCTGGCGTGAAGAAGGCGCCTCCAGTCTGTAATTTTATTATAGTTTTCCCTTTTTTAGATAATGATTTCGGATGTTGTGCAGTAGGATTTATATGTGTCCGTGCAAAGTACTCTACACTGTGAACTCAAAGAGAAGAGCTCACCGGCCAGTGATAGTAATACACCAGGAAGATATTGACTGCTGTGCTGAAAGCGAGCATCGCGATGCCGATGATGACTCTGGAATGATGCAAACCCTATCCAACTCCTACTCTCTATGCCATCATGATCTGATTGTTGTAGTCTATCTCCCTAACGAATCGAAGAAATTTCTATCAGAATGATAAAATGATGACCTTGAAACGCACCCGAGCACTGGCTTGATCGCGAGTGGAATAATGAGAAGAGGAGTGAACAGGAACATTTGCATCTCTGAGGCGAGATACCAAGAGACACTGAGGCACTGAAATAATAATGAGAAAGTTCGTTAAAATTTCATTATGCTTGTTAAGTTTCAATCGCTCCTTATATAACGCAAGAAATTCGGTAGGTGATTATTTTGTGGGTGATCACGCCAGAAAAAAAAATTACTGACTTGCTTGTCTTGCTTCCACCAATTCTGCGCATAGAGAAACGAGATCCACCAGGTGTCACTGAAACAGATTTTTGTGCTTTATCAAAATCAAATTCCGAACCTGCAGAAATCCGAATTGTACAGGGCCGTCATGTTATACGGAAGATCAATGAAGAGTTGTTTGTACACAAAAGCGTAGAAGGCTACTGCCATGTAGTAGGGCGGGGAGAGACTGCGATTTTTAATAATTAAAAAAAAATCGAATTCAATAAAATCTAACCGAACGAAGCGATGCACGTAGAACATAATCCAGGCGAATGGAGAATTTGTTGCTTGAGGGTTCTTCTTGTAGTTTTTGAACCTGGAATCGTGATTACTACGAATTTTCAGATTTCAACGCGTACCAGATGAAAGTCAGAAGAACTCCAGACATGAAAAAGAATGAATCAACAGCAAAGTAGGGATTGATGATGAATTCGGAGAACAAATCCTTGCTCAGTTTGATTATGTCGAACGGATTCGCTGAAATAAAACTCACAAGTTACCGATTTTCAGGGGTCGTAACCAACTGTCGAACCTGAGAATAACATGTAGGTCGACGAGAAATGGCCGAGGACCACCCACGACATTGAGAAGAAGCGAATGCAGTGCATCGGGCCGATTTGACCGGCCTTTGGTATGTTCTTTGGAAATGAATGAGTGCGTTACAAACCTTATTTGCCTCTGAGACGTCAAAGATTGAGGAAACGTTAGTGTACAAAGAGAAAGCCATGAAGATGCGATAGGATTTTGCTAGAAAGCGGTGCGATATGTTAAATGGTTAAGGTGAGAGCCCCTCACTATTGGTGATTCCGGCCCTCTGAGCAGTTTCCAGGAAGAAGAAGTCAACGATTGCAGCGAGTATTCCAATGAGTGCGATGAGGCCCATTATTGAACTGAGCATGATTCCCTTTCGCTCCATCAAACCAATCAGAACTCACGCAGTAATGTAGAATCCCGCATCGAGCGGAGGCACAGCATCATTCGTTCGCTGTACATTGCAGATTGGGGCTGTGAATAGGGGATCGCCCGACTCTAGAATGAAAAGCATAGCGATCATATTGCAAACACTGATAAGATTGATAGAGCGAACCTGGTCGGAAGACATTCATCAAATCAGCGGTAGAGCAGCCTGCCGGTAGGCAGACGCCGAATTTGAAGCCCAGACCTGAAAAACAATCCATTAATTATCACTTCAACGAATGTTGAACTCGCCTCCTCGCGAGCAAGTTCCATTCTCTGTGTTGTTCTTGACGGCGATATCAACAGCGATTCTGAAAGAGATCGATAAATCTAACCTTGTGCGGATATGCTATTCTCACCTGAAATATTCTCCCTTGAGTCGTCTTTCTCTGCCCTCGATTGGGAAATCAATCGCTTTGCACTCCGAGAAATGGCCGGCAAAGTAGATGTGACCTCGCAGGATGCCAGGACCGAAACGGCCTGCGGAGTCGAGCACTGAAAATATTTGTTATTCATTGGGAACATGGCTAAAACGATAATGAAAACATACAAGGCAAGATAACTTCTTTGTCAAAATCAGAGAGCGTTGAAGTTCCATTGATCGCATTTAACCCAAATTCAGCCAGAGCTTTGACGATTTCACCAACATCCTAAAAAGGAACATTCACAATGTGAGATCATAATCCCCTCACTTCCCTCACTTACCTGCCTACAATCCCTGGACACCAAATGAGCATTTTCTTCTAATGTCTCAAGCATCATCCTCGCATCCAATATGCTATCGCCGTCAATAAGCGTTTGCTGGTAAACTGAGGAGTGCTCCTGAAAATATAAATTAGTTGATAATAACAAATACAGTCAGAAGTTACCAACTTCCAACGCTTTCTCAATTCTCCTCAAGTGCATTGCTGCTTGTTGTAGAAGATTGGGTGGTTCGGCATAAGAAAACACACGAAATATGAAGAAGATGAGTAAAAATCGAATCATCGCTGAAATATGAATTTCATGTTAATGTGAAAAAAAAATATACAATGGTCAACTCAGTCAACTCGTAGAACTGGAATGTATGGAAAGATTTTATAGAGGGTTGTACGTAGCTTAGATGGCTTCCCTATCAGAGATTATCCTGGGCATTGTACACCACTATTGTTGGTCAGAGAAACGAGACAGCGTGCAGATTTGAGAGAATCTCTTTTTCATTCGCCACTCCTTATGACTCAGTTCGGATCAACTCCACTGTAGGGATTCCTGGGTGCATCTCCAACTGATCAGTGATTGCATGTGAGATACTGAGGGTTGAGCGTTATGCAGTTCCGGAATGTGATGACTAAGTAAATGCTTCATACCTGGTTCCGAACATGAACCCATGACTCAGAAGGTTCAACTGTTGTCGGGTTCGACTACACCGAAGCTACACTGTTTCGATTTATTCGATGCATGAACTGTTGGAAGGAGAAGCAGCGAAAAAAGAGAAGAAGCCTCATAAATACAGACCCGTCTCCTAGCAATAGCTCTTCGATTCGGGCATAATCCTCTCCCGAGAGAGTCCCCAAATCTGCTTCTGTTCGTTCACTTCGTAATGCTCCACAAAAACGCAATTTTTCTCGCGTTTCTACTCACGGTCTCAGTTTCTGAAAAGATTGTAAGTATCTCGAATTCATCTTCTTCTAGACTTTTTAAAACCATTTTCAGACCATGTACACGTATGACAAGGATGGAACGATGAGGGTGCCTATTGTCAGTGAAGTAACACAAATTATTTATTAAGGTCACAACTAACGATTGGGAGGCGACACGCGTAGTCATTGAGGAAGACCCTCAAGAAGTGTGAGCTCATTTTTTCTTGGATTTAGGTAACTGATAGCTCTGGTGTGCCAATCCAACTTGGAATCAAGCAAATTCCCAACTTGCCTCCAAGCTTGATGGCAAGTTGGAAAAGTACTTGATTCCAAGTTGGATCGGCCAGGGGGGCGGAGCCTGGTTGCGGTAGCTCTGCCTTGGTTCCTTCCATCCAAAGATCACTATTGATTGAAGACAGCGGAAGCTGCCTTGTAGCGTAACCGAGCCCCACGCGGTAAGACCGTGCGGGGGCGGCCACATCCAAAAGACGGTCTCATCGGGAGCGTAGCCAGTTAGGCGGCGTCGCGCCCTAGTTCGGGTTTGAGGGAGCTGCGAGAGGGGACCTTATGGGGAAGCTGCACTCTAGACGCGACGGCTTATCCTTTACAACTCTGTCTTCTCTGCGTCTCTCAATCCAGGCACTCTCTCGTACTTGATTCCAAGTTGGGAAATCCAGGTCGGGGTACTGTACTTGATGCCAAGTTGGAAACGCCACTTTGCTTGATTCCAAGTTGGGTTGGCACACCAGAGAGGCGCCAAGAACGTCAAGAACTGTCTGAGTTCTGAAACTTCAGCATTTCAGCCTTGTTACATACTATAAAGTGCCTGAAGTCGAACAACGTCTGCATCTCTACCTTTAGATAAATTCAATACACTGTAATTTTAGATTAGCTGTCGATAAATAAATGGATAAATGGAAAAATTTGCACATTTTTTTCGTTCGTGTCGGGAGTGGGAATCGGGGCGAATCGGAGTGGTACATCTCTCCTGCGACCGTTTCCTAGCAATAGCTCCTGTCCGTTAGACTGACTCTTCTACCACTAAGTGGAATCTTTCTCCTCTCTTCGCTCTTCTCCATTCTCCTGACAAGATGTTCCCCAAACTAGGTCTCCTTCTGGCAGCTGTCCTCGCATTTGCGTTAGCTCATGAGGTGATTCTTGTCTATGGAGTAAAACCGTAAGCAGTTTCAGGACATTAAAACCAACCCTGATATCGTAATAGCCAATGTCAAGTTCACTCCTACGGAAGAGGATGCGGTTCGTTGATGACTTCGATAAAAACCACTTCACTTCTTTAATTCAGGTTTTGTATCCGGAAGCCAGTAACACAGTGGATATCAGGGTGGAAACAAACGTTGCATTGTGGGCTGACTGAGTTTCAATTCTGATTTGATTTGTTTCAGTGACCTATCGATCCACGAATCTCCACCCTCGTCGAGCTCCGAAGATGTTAGCACTGAGAGCTCCATCGACATAAGCGCCCATCAGGAATTTTGAACTGATCTCAATCTGTGACAAACATTGAATACGATGAATAAATGAAATTTGTCTTTACTGTAAGTCCCTGACCACAGTTCCCCCACCTCTCGTACCCTATCACTGATCGCTCCAGTCTTGTCATCGACAATCACTCGCCTCTCGCCGTTCCATCTCCTTCCTCTTCCCTTATCTGCCCTATTGTTGGCGGGAGAGAAACGCATCCTTATCGCGTGTTCTCGCGGAAAAGAGAGAGTGCGTGAAACGGAGATGATTATCTTCCGTTCCTCGCCTCTCATCCGTTCGTTATCAGCGATTGCCCATGGGCAGCTAGCTACAGAGAACGATCATTTCTGGCCTATCTACGCCATAAGGGCAAGAAACGTGAAATAATCTCAAAGATGGATTTGCAGCAGCTGAATTGCAAAAAAACAATTGTTGATCGCTCAAGACAATGTTTCTGGAAGTAAAGGCACTGCCACTGTTGCTGGAAGTATAATGTGGAAAACACTTTTCGCCTGAGAAACACGATGTTTCTGCACCAGAAAACACTACGGAAACAAAGTAATGTGCCTCTCGAAGGATTACTGATGTTATACGTCAACAATTTCCTGCTGTTCCTAACTTCAAACCCCCTGATCCCTAGCCATGTGGCTGCTCTTCTTTGCCAAACTAGACTAGCGATTGTCCTTTTCCTCTCTCTATTGATAACATACGTCATCATATCAGTTCAATCACTCTTATCAATGATAAGCAATCTTCAAAGGTGTCATAAGGGAGAGGAAGAATGTGCGAAGCGGAAATACACCAGTGATAATCCAGTTTATAACTGGCTTTCGAATTTCGCAAATCATGCGAGACAATAGTGAAGGTTACAGAGCAGCACATATTTTGCATCTCTCCAGCTCGGTTTCAACCTATATCTAGTGTCTGTTCGGCCAATCTCGACCGTATGTGGGGGTGTTTTCGAGAGCAAACGTCTAGCTCCGTGCATTTTTGCCCCATCTCTGGCTCTATCTGACCGGTGAGAAAACACGTGCAATTGATAGAAACTGATCACTGCTGTTTTCATGTGCGAAATCTCTGAACTTTCTTTGGTTTGCCATAAACAAGTTTACGCCCGCGCTCCTTTAGAGGTGGGATCATCCCAATCTCTCAATCCATATGATCAGCACCCGGTCTGAGAATATGAGCAAGCATGCAAATTGAGGAGAGCCAGATCTTCGCGCAATTGGGGTACTTATTGGGGAGATTGACCAGCAAAGAGATGAGTTCGCGAGTTATCGCCCGATCTGAAAATATCTATGAACGTTAGGCGTACCGGATGATTGCATCGGAATTTAGCTAGTGTGATCAGACTAGGGCCACAAACCCATTCTTCAGTTACCATGTGCATATCAGAACATTCGATGATAATTCATAATTCTGATGCACTGCGTGTACCCTTCCTCGCTCTGGAATCGAATAGGAACGTACGCGTTTGCACTCCGTTCACGGTTTTGTGATTTCTCATTCATCACTCTCACGCTTACCCCACGCGCTCATGAATCCGAGATGAGGGATGCCAGAATATCGAACTCTCTTGGAATGTTAGAAGGCAAGCACCCGTTTGATGCTCATCCACGCATCTTTCGACACTCCCATATATGAATCTTGCACTGTCCTAACTTTTCCCAGAGATTCTGGACTTGATCAATCCTGTTGGAGAAAGATTGAAAATCCAATCATTCTATGGAGTCTTCGAATCGCGTGCGAGAACGCGATCTCCATTGCTCGTACTTTTGCTCTATATTGTATGCGCATGCAAGATACATCAAGAGAACGGCATCATTATTCTGACAGCCTTGTGCATGCATCTTTCTACACTCCCAGTTGCGCGCTCTACTATTCCTGGAGTATACTCGAGCGCATGAACACTGCGAATCTCTCAACACTCCCGGGGATAAATGTCGTGCAACAGCAAAAGATCGCGCGAGTGAAAACAATCAGTCGAGAGAAAGTCGAGGCGCTCATTATCCTCTGTTGTTGCACGTACGCACGTTATCGCTTTCATCCCTCCCGGATTTGTCTCTGATTCATTATCCGGGCAACGCGCTGACTCCTTTCATTCCGAATGTTATTGATCCACATCGTTAAATTCTCTGATTCACTCACAGACAAACTTCCTGGATTACGAGTGATCCAGACTCTGGATTCCAGAGAGTAATCCTTGATCTTCATTTTTTCACTGATCAATGATCATTCCGGATCATGACTCAATGGAGGATCAAATACACGGTTCGTGTATGATCTATGGCGAGAGATCAACTCGCAATTCCCATCCACGGAGAGAGTCACATGATAATTATCCACCAGAGTAGCAGGGAACGCGAACTTTTGCACCGGAATAGCCGAGTATTTAGGGAATCCCATTCGCTCCCTGCGCATTTTTCTCTCTTCTTTCACTTCAGAACTTCCTCCCTTTCACAAGCAGAAAAAGTGCGGAGTTCGAAAGCGGCTAAAGTGTAAAAAGGAGAGAAAGAGGCCATCTGGCATCTTCTTTTCGACTGAAAGTCATCCCTTTGTCCATCTTCTCCTCTTTTCATTTGAGTTGCCCTTCTCTTCTCTCTTTTCATACATCTCCTTCTCATTACTCTGCTTACTCATCAGACGAAAGTCTTCACTGGGGTTCTGCACAGCCCAATTCCCATCCGACCTTTTTTGTTCTTGATTTTTCCATTCGTTATCAGTGTTCTCATGCAAAGTTCTCTTGGAACCTCCTTCTAGTCTTGGTCGAGAACCGACAACTCAGAGATCCGTAAGCTTGATCGCTCACTCCCTCATTAATCACTCCCCCTCCTGTTTCGCTTCCTTGTTGTTGCTACATCTCATCAATATCACACACTGGACTTTCACTTCGGACTCTCCACTGTCTGACTCTCTCCACTTCGCGTGCACTCTCACCTTCTCTGACTCGAGAGAAGACGATGAGATGCACCCGAGTAGTGGGCGAAACACTGGGGCTGTCCAGCCCTCTTCTCACATTCCCGAGCCTCTTTCATTAGACACACTGGGCATCTCACTCCTCCCTCAACTTGCGATGACAATCGAAGATGTCTCTCATTGTCTCGATCAGTGAGAGACCACGGACAACAAAGAGAGATTGCCCCTCGGGACTCCTTCCCTTTATCCACGAGATACTCTGCAGATGAAGTTGTTTTCCATGCACATCTCGTCTCTCAATTCCTCTTCTCTCTCTTTGTCCTCCTGACTGAAGACACTAACCGAGTCTTCCCTCATGCAACTCTTCCCTTCCCTTGAGGGTTCCAACTCTGTTCTATGATCCCTCTTCCCGTCTTTCTCCCCTTCTTCTCCCCTTCTCTTCCTCCCGCGAACCCCGCCGAGTATTACAACGAGTGATTGGGACCGATTTCGCAGTCGCGGGAGAGGGGATGACTCGTCCTCAAAGTGGGGTCAGCACGCACTCCCGCCCCCAGGAATGGTCTTGCTCTCTCTGATGTATGAGCTATCTAGCCGTGTCTAACCATCTAGAGAATTGCCATGTGAAAAGTTCATCAAATCCACGCCTCCAGGAATGGTCTTGTTCTGTCAGATTTGCGTACTATCTCTCTTTGTCTAACCTCTAATTACATTCACGATGGAATTGTGTTACCCTCTCCGTATCACACACACTGTCGCATCCTCTATCCCACCCACATGCAAAGATCGACGATCTTTGCCTTTTTCGCCTTCCGGGATCCAATCTTAGTCACTACTCTCCGCTTCCCTTAGTTCCTTCAAGGAAGCATTGCTATCCTATTGTTAGTGGTCAGAGAGGCGAGAAAAAGTTATCAATTGAGAGAGCTAGTTGAACCTTTCAGTGTATTGTCTAATCGAGACGTCATTACTTCTGAATCGTTCCCATTTGCACCCTTCTTTCTATTGAGTCAGCCAGAATTTAAGCTAAAAAAGATGCAGAAGAAATACCTTTTGCCTTCTCGCTTTCTTTCATCTGAAAATCCTTTTTTTTTCTTTTTCCCTGACTAGAGTGCACGGACAATGAGTACTGCTCCTACAGGCAATCGAATCACAGTCGTCAGTATCAGCTTAGAGACGGAGGAGGTGCAGCCTGCGATAGTGACTGATGGGCATTGCACACTATAGATTGCGTCTGTTGCTTCTCCCATTCGTGCAATCTCCATCATTTCTGACCCATGCTGCACGAATATTTCGCTGTTGTGACCTTGGGGAACAAATCTTGCACACACTGATCAACTCTAGGACAGGAAGTTGTACTTCTCTCAGAAATTGATCTTATCGGGTGTTTTCATGAAGAGAAACGGTCAATGAACTCTATGTTTATCCGAGTAATTTACACGAATTCCCATTGTACACCGAGTTGTTGTTCCGCGTTCCTTGCGAAACCGCTCCAGAACTCTAAAATTAGAATTGGCCTCAGGACGTGGTTCACAACACAGTCACAGAACACCCAAGAATTGTGTCTGGCTCCGCCCCTTTTCCCTCCTCCCTTAAGACCCGAGAACATTTTGATCGCATTCGTCACGTATTGAACTGCGCTCATAGGGAGTGACAGTCTACCCTGGCCAAGCACTTCCACCGGGGCGATTAGCACTTCTGTTAGCACCTCCAGACCTTCCCTAACCTCACTCTCTCCGTTTCCCATACTCTCTCGCCTCTTTCTAACTCCCGAAGGAGGGACCAGCTGTGCTTAGATGTGTCTGTTCCTTGAACAGCCAACTCACGTTTGCCGCCAATATTCGAATAGTACGGTAACTTTTCGTATCTCCAAGCAAGCGATGCGAGCTCGTTACTCATTGAAGAGCCATTTTTGACATTTCCGTTCCCCCCTCTCTTTGATCTTTCTATTCATCGCATACCATTACGCGTTATTCGGATTCAAAGTATTGTCCAGATTTGCCATCTCCGTGTGTGATTCACCACCATTTTAGTTCCTCCCCGTAGCATGTGGTACCTATTTAGAGATGCCTAGGCGTTAGGAACAGCTACTTCTCTAATTTTCCCCATGCAACCCATATCGATCGATCCACCTTCGATTCAATCTATTCTTACTCATCTTTTTTTCCATTTGTGAGGGTTTTGGAACCCACGCATTAATCATGCAGTAATTCTCATAATCCGACTCCGGTTTAAATGTCAGTGACCACTGGTCGATCTATCATCGACTCATTCTATTCCTCAATGTCTCTTCTCGGCCATTACCCATTTTCCCATCTTTGCCAATCATACTCCGATACTTCCCACATTCAATCCGAATCGTGGCCCTTCTTCCCTGTCTCCAATCATCCATCTCCATTCCAGGGACCCCTTCCCCTTCTCATTCTTCTTCCATCCGCACTCGCCGACTGCTCGGTTTCGTGAGTATTTCGACCATTTTCAAATTCAGTTTCGTTTGAGTTTCAACTGTTATCTAAATCGGTCGTTGCTCAAATGGAACGATTCATGGCTTCTCCAATGGAAACAAAAACTCAGATCTCCCATCTATCGAACCCTCGATTCTCCCATTAATCTTCATCCACAGGTCTCCCTCACTGCATGCCCTCGCTGACGATCTGCACCCTCACTGTCGCCCTCTGCATATCGGGCGGCTTCCAGCAAGGTTTGACCTTATTGGTGGTGTTACGTCATCATTTGGAAATATCAAACTAATACTAGAATGTTTTAAAGTTAGTCCAGTTGGGAAACCATAGCACATTCGGTGAGATAAATCGAAGCTTACGTGTGATAGCTGTTCCAGAAATACATTATCAAATGGAGAAATCTGAGCTATCAGACGATCAGCTGTTGTTCAGGCGAGAAGCAACGGTTCTCTGGTCCTTGCCAGAGCACAGCATTAGGCATTCGCGTTATCGCATCAGCACTCTCTTCTGGCAATCAGATAGAAACGCGATAAGAGAAAGTGTAATGCGTTTCCGCAAGATTGCGAGCGATTAGAGGGCAATTATGAATAATCGTCCGTTTCTTTGCACTCACTAAGTAGCGGAACGACTTTCAAATCTGAAAAAATACGCTATCTTGCATTTTCAATTAGATACCAGCGCCCCAGTCCATGATTCTGAAACGAGAAAGCGTTAGAGTTGGAAAAAACAGATGGTAATCCAATCTTTACAGGGTACATCGCCTCTGTTCTCAACCAGCCGTACATCTACATCGAGAACTTCATCAATGACACGATCCACGAGCGAATCGGCATTCGCCCGAGCGAGCATGCTCTTGTATGTTTCTCTCTTTCTTTCCATTTTGAAAAGCTGCATTATTGCACGCATACCATTGAGTTTCACATACTCAACAAGACTGCTAGTGCATACAATTGTGGATTGCATTGAAATATCGTATTGACAACAAACTACTCTCTTGTGCTAATGATCAGTGGATGTCCTAGTGATGACTCAATCCCCTCTCAGAATATCATCTGGTCCTCACTCAACATCATGTTCCCGATTGCTTCGATCGCCGGCCAATTCCTAGCGGCGTGGTCGTGTAGGAGATTCGGACGAAAGGGTGAGAGTTGTTTTTATCAGTCTGCTAGAGTGAGATTAGAGTGAGGTTCTAGAAGTGATTGGGCTGTAAGAGAGTTGGACGGAAAGGTGAGATTCATCTTCTGGATTCTGCTCTCTCTGGTTCTCTCAAAAGAATTTCAATTCTTGAAAAAAAGACTCCTAACAAAACCTGTGAAATCCCTACAAAGATATTGGTTAGTGATGACGTAATCCTTCCCCTCCAGGCACAGCCCTTCTCTCGTGCATCCTCTACCTGCCGGGAACGATTCTCTCCTCGCTCGCCGAGCCAGCCCGCAGCTTCGAGCTGTTGTTCATCGGACGCATCCTCTGGTGAGAAATTCCTCATCATTCTGCATGTTCTTTCGTCACGTCTTGTGCGTGCAGTTCTGAGTTTGAGAAGCATCGATGTTCCGGAAATAACTTGAGCCAGGTAGAGGTGATACGTGCCGGCTCTCAGACGCTTTTTGTGGTCAGTGAAATTCAAGGCAAGGCAGCAGCTGTGAGAGTGAAGGTGACAGATGAAACAGATGTTGATTTCGAAAATGTTGTGAGTCTCGAAAAAAATGTGGTGATCCAGCTGCATCCTTTATTAATGAAAGAAGTTTTTGTGAACACATTTATACCCTTGTCACTGATAAATCTCACAACTCCCAGGTCGCTGGCCAACGGCGTCAACTCAGTCAACGCGACAGTCTGGATCGTCGAGTGCGCGCCTCCCTCCATTAGAGGAGGAATGGCTGCCATGCAGGAGTTCTCGATGGCAGTTGGTAAGAAGATGGACGATTCTGTAAAGTTATGCTTCACACAATGGTCAGAAGAGAAATGAATTCTAAAATTTGATAGTACACTCTTTTCTTATTCAAAAAGAAACATTGCAAAATGAAAATGAGATGCTGGAAGTTGAGAGGAGCACTACTAACTACGCCGTTCTAGGATCTCTCCTCTGCCAATCCCTCGGTCTTCCCTTCTCGACTCCCTCTCTCTGGCCTCTCATCTTCCTTCCCAACGTTCCTCTCGTTCTCATCGCCGCTCTTCTCTTCCTCATCGTCCCTGACAGTCCGACGAGTATCATGGAGAGGGAGGGCGATATGGATAAGGTGAGTTGCTGAGATGCATTCTAGACACAAAATTCAGTTATGCTTCACGGGTCAATCAACTGTTCCATTCAAATCTCCTGTCGATATTGCTCGTAGTTGGTAGTGCACAAAATCTACAAAGTGCTGAGAGCAGAGGCTAATACTCAATCATCTCCAGGCGCGCGCCTCTCTCGCTCGTTACTACGGCGTCTCCACTGACTCTCCTCTGCTCGACGACGAGTTGCTGCCGAATAAGAAGAAGAGCAAGCTGGATGCGGGCACGGAGACCAATGTCTGTTCCTCCTCGCCTCCTTCGACCAGCGCTCCCAAAATACGTCTATCAGGCATTTCATTATGACACTAAGTAGATAGGTAAAATCTCCGCATGCTGCTGTATGTTTTTGTCGTTTTGAATAATAACTCTAGCCATAGCTGTAAGTTAGATAGCTTGTGTACATGTTTCGTGCATGTTCAGGCTCACTAGGTAGGAATTAGATAGGGATTTTGTGTGTTGATGTGATGTAGATGTGACGTTCCTCCCATTTCAGGGCATCAGTTGGATCTTCAATCCGTTCGGTCTGGAGGATGACAAGATGAGGGTCGTTCAGCAGGCGGCGTGGTTGGGAGTCATGGTGAAGGTGAGCTGTTGCTCGTTGATCTCTGTAATCCTTGTACTTCAACGAAAATGAATACGTTTCATGCAATACATATGTGACTCGCGGAGTCGTTGCAATAGTCCATCTTCTAGATTCTCGTGAAATAATAATTCATCATTCTTATCGTATCACAGATCGCATATGTCTTCACTGGAGCTCGCTGTCTCCGATCGTACTCCACCTTCGTTCTCCATTATCTCTCCCATTTCACGCTTGACGCGGCTACACTTGGTGAGCTCCTACTCCTTTATCAATCAGTTTTCTAAGGGTTTCTTCACTCTTGCTGCCTGATTACATTCACATAAACTTCGAGTGTTCAGGTTCCTGGATCATCTCCCTTCTCCGCATTCCCTCCACGCTCATCCCCGTGTTCTTCGTCGACCGAATAGGTACGGTCCCTAATCTATTGCAGTATCTTACCGTATCCTTCAAAGTCGTGATTGATCGTGAACTGACTCTCATCGCAGGTCGTCGTCCCCTGATCATCTTCTCCCTCATCATCACCCTCTTCTCTCTTGCCCTTCTCATCGCCTCCATTATGATCGGTGACTCCATGAAGGTGAGCGTTTTATATAGTCAGAAGTCGATAATCAATCAATTGCAGTACGCCTCTTTCGTGTCCTTCGCGGTGCTGTTGCTGGTGAACGCCGCCGGATTGGGGTACGGTAACGCGGGTTACGGTAGCAGGGACGCGGTAATCGATAACCGCTAACTCCGTCCATTTCCAGGTCGGTCTCTCGGTTCTACGCTGCAGAGCTCGTCCCGCGATCGCTGCTGCTAGAAGCAGTATCCATCCTGGCTGGACTGGAGGTAATTATTGACTTTATTGATTCATTTTTCCAAAATCAAACGAGATCTCAACACACATAAAAGCATCGTGAACAATTGAACGCTGTGTGAAACTCAACCTGACATAAGATGAATTCATTCATCAAAAATCAACTCAATCTCAGGCCTTCACCAAGATCATCGTCGAGTTCGCTTTCTTCCCGGTGGCCAATGTTATTGGTAAGTTTCAGTCTTCTTATCTTTTCGATTTCGTTTTTCTGTAATTTGAACAAAAATGTTGCCTTTAGATGCTTAGTTTTGCTATTTTATTGACAATCATTCAATTAATTAATTGATTTTAGGAGTCTACTCGCTGCTCATCTTCGTCGTTCCGTCCTTCGTCTTTCTCATCGCCATCTGGGCGCTGTGCCCCGAAACCAGTGGAAGAAACGTGTACCAGGTACGTTTTCGGGCGTCCCTAAGCCAGGCTGACGTGTTGACGCTCCTATTCGCACACATTCTTGCGAAGAAACGGAAAAAAACGTTAAAATACTCCTTGACTTCAGGTGCTCAACGACATTGCGAATCGCAAGAATCTCAAGGTCTCCTTCTCTCCCTAGTCAGAATATTCTTCCCCTTTGCTCC
>LS490812.1:623322-634799 GCA_900490845.1 Pristionchus japonicus | reverse complement strand
TATGACGCAGTTCGCGTAAGACTCGATCAAAGGCCGGCACAGCCAAAATGGGTCGATTCGCTGTAAGTGTGTGTTGTGGGGTTCTCGAGGGTGCTGATGAAGATGTGCGAGCTCATTTTTCATTTTGAGCCTCCGTCGGCTCCAGACGGCGTCACGTCGAAAACCATTTTATTTATATTTCCATGTTCTAGATAGCGCTAAAAATAAGTGAACGCGGTTCCCAGAGTAGAATTTGATGCTGATCACGCATGTTGAGGTCATTTTTTATTAATTTCGAAAATACTGTATTTGTAAAATGAGATTTTGCAGAAAGTCCCGTGCAGGCTTAGCAACATACACCATTCGATCCTCCTCGAAGAGAGGATTCCGAAAATGCCCCTAAACGTGGGGAAATACCCTGCGGTTTTCAAATGAGCAAAATAAAACCGAGGCGAAACTGAGTGGGAGCGACGTCTCTCTCCTTTGATCTACCTCTTCCTCGAGCCGTGACCTCAAGGGCGAGGCGAGAGAGCGTGTAAATACGAGAGAGCGGAGAGAGAGACAGCTCGGGGAAGAGGTAGATCAAAGGAGAGAGACGTCGCTCCCACTCAGTTTCGCCTCGGCTTTATTTGGCCCATTTGAAAACCGCAGGGTATTTCCCCATGTTTAGGGGCATTTTCGGAATCCTCTCTTCAAGGCGGATCGAATGGTGTATGTTGCTAAGCCTGCACGGGACTTTCTGCAAAATCTCATTTTTCAAATACAGTATTTTTGAAATTGATGAAAAATGACCTCGACAGGCGTGATCAGAATCAAATTCTACCCTGGGAACCGCGTTCACTTATTTTTAGCGCTATCTAGAACATGGTAATAAAAATAAAATGGTTTTCGACGTGACGCAGTCTGGAGCCGACGGAGGCTCAATATGCAAAATGAGTATGCGCATATTCATCAGCACCCTCGAGAACCCCAAAACACAAACTTACAGCGAATCGACCCATTTTTGCTGTGCCGGACCGCTCCCGATCTGTTCGATTCTTACGCGAACGGCGTCATATGAGGCCGTTCACGAAAGAAACGAACAAGGGCTGGCACAGCTCAAAAAGTCCAAACCTCTCAAAGTATGTTTTTAGGGGTTCTCAAGGGTGCTGATGACGATGACATTACTCAATTTGCTGGATTGACCGTAGTCCGCTCCAGACGCCGTCATGTCGATATCAGTTTTTGATCGAAATCTCGGCACTCAAGGTCGCTAAAAATAAGCGAATATGGCTCCAGAGAACATGAAGATATCACACTGAGTCCGGGATGAGACAAACCATTGGATTTGACTAGAGTGCGAAATTCGGGTTGCCGTCTCTGCATTTCACACACTCTCTGAAGCATTAGAGAGATGAGAGTGTGAAGAATGAAGAGACTCTTGCTTTCCCACTCTAGTCGAGACACGAACAAATCAGACTGATCCCGGGATGAGACACAGACCATTGTAGGAGGCGATGAGTTGTCTTGAGATGACTAATGTTATCGATTTTGATTGGCTTAACCAAGTGCTTGCTCTCCCTGTCATAGAGACCAAGCGCTTGGAACTAGAACTTCCCCTTACTTCTCACGTTCGCACTTTGCCCTTCGATTGATTTACACATTAATAAAAGGCGACCAATATTCTAAATTCAATTATGTCTATGCAAAATTCAAAATGAATCAATTTCTCACGCCTCTCCTCCCCTCATTTCTCTTCCTTCCCCCACCTCGAGTGGTTCCTTCTCTCTTTTTCTCTTCTTCGATGGAATTGGATTAATAATGGTACGCATTTTATCACTTTCTCCATTGTGATATCTCACTATCACGCACTATCAGAGTCATTATGTTGTGTTGCTTGTCAATTGCTGATATTTCACTCAGAAAGTGCATGATTTTCCCGTGTGTGGCCTGACAAGAGTCTCCTGGCGCTTCCTGTATTCTCCATAAGGAGCACAGTTTGTTATCCGATGGATTCTGCTAAACCTAAACAATTCCTGTCGCCAGTCTTCCCTCATCCGTAATCATCCCTCACTTCTCGAGCGCGCGCCGACCGCCCATCTAGCCGCGCGCGGGCTAGAATAACGGCGAAATTATCCCTTGTCTCTCGCTAATTGAATCATCGCCCTCTCCCTCACTTTCGTTGCAAATGTGATTAGTAAAATTGAGGTGTAGACTTCGAGAGACGAAAGAGTGTGTGAAATGAAGAGAGTCAACTCATGCATTCCACATTCTATCTAGTTGAAACATGAACATCCGACTGATTCTGGGACGAGAGAAAGTCTATTGGAGAATGCGATCATCTGTCTGGGGATGACTGTATGCATTGATTTTGCCGACGAACTCTGGAACTTCTGAATGATCTCACTCTATCCTATAACGATACAATGCTCTTTTATCACTTCACGTTGAGATCCCAAGCTCCGCCCACTTTCGAGGGATAGGGAATCAAGCGAAACCTGCGCCTGTGGAGCGGCAAAGCGAATTCTCCACTAATTTGGACGATCTAAAGCGTTTCTAGTATGTACTGGTAATCTGCACAAATGACCTAACTACACCCAACGTATCCGAAAGTTTGGAATCAGAGGGGATGAAGTTCCAATTGGTGTCTCTTCATTCACACCCAAGTGCTTGTTTTGAGGGTGAAGTCAAAACCATGAGCTTTGCTTTTTCCAAGCCTTTGAAAAAGCCGCTCTCTTCGATTTTCTCGCTCTCTTTCTCATGCTCTCCCTGTCATAGAGATCAAGCGCTTGAAATTTGAATTTGATCCGGTATCCGTATTTCTCACGTTCGCACGTTGCACTTCGATTGATTTGCACATTAATAAAAGGCGCTCAATATTCTGAATTCAATTATGTCTATGCAAAATTCAAAAAGAATTAATTTCTCACGTCTCCCTCCCCTCATTTCTCGTACTTCCCTCCATCCCGAGTGGTTCCTTCGCTCCCTTTTCCTCCATTCGATGGAATTATATTAATAATGGTATGGATGTTATCACTTTTCCCTTGTGATATCTCACTAGCAGGCATCATCAGAGTCGTTAGAGATCGTTACTTGCCTTTTGTTGAGATTCCATGAACAGAGTGCATGATTTTCTCTTGTGCGACCTGAGAAGAGAGTACTGACGCTTCCTGTATTGTCCACAAGGAGCACAGATTATTATCAGAAGACCTCTTCACCTCCTGAAGGAGCGATGGCACCAGTATTCTCTCATCCGATATCATTCCTCACTCCTCGAGCGCGCGGCGACCGCCCATCTAGCTGCGCGCGGGGTTGAATGACTTGGCGAAATTATCTATTGCCTCTCACTAATTGAATCATCTCCCTCTCCCTCCCTTGTCTTGTAAATTGGATTAGTAAAATTGCGAGATGCAAACTTCGAGAAAATATTGATTGAATCAGACTGGTCGCAAATCATGGATACTTTCAGTTGACAAGGACACTTCTACTACTACTCTGCTCACTCTTCCTCGTATGGAGTGCTGAAAATGAAATTGACTTGGACGAATGTGGGAAATCAAGGGTAAACAATGATATTTCAACAGTGCACAGCATCGATTGCAGGATTGTTTCATGAAAAAATCGTGTATAGATTGGAGTACGGTTCCATTATTGGAACAGTTCAAAAATGAAGAGCCATTGAAATACACAGATTGTGAAGTTGTTCTGCAAATGAGGTATGCAGATGTGCTTTATCAACTGTAATGCATGTGAATATTCAGATATTATACGGAAAACAAATATCATGTGATTGTACAAGTGAATATCAGCAGTTCCGCTGAAACAATCGCGGTTTCCGACATGTCGTTGATTCTTACGGTAGTTCAATTTGCATGCAAGAAAAATGGACCCAAAGTAAATGAAGTTTTATTCCAATATCGTGAGTTCTTTTTGTGAAGCTTATCTAATGATATTATTCCCAGGAGATGCCTACTACGATCGGAAAAGCGACAAATTGGCATTATTTACAATGTCCACTAATGACTCTCATGTGAGCGATATCTAGCTAAAAAATTAAACAAACTGTATATATTCGCCAGTAGTTCTCTTTGATTGTAATTAGTATGGCGATCATCATTTGTGAGAACTTGTACGGATACTTTATTTTATTTTTCTTTATTTTTGTTTAATTTAATTCTTTATTTTTCTTTCAGATACAATATAAATTCGGCGGCATGTTCTCCGTGAATCCAGTTGTCGAATATAAACTTGGCCCTTCAAAAATTTCACTAACTTATAAAAACCCGGGTGATCATCTGTTGAACTTGAACAACAAATTCAAATGTGATCCCGATGCGATTATTCCACTTGAAAGTTTGAATTCTGCTTTTTGTCTGAATCAGGTATTTTTGAAATTTCTTTAGGCTGTGATACATACATTTTCAGGTTGATAAATATTCGTTCCCGATTATGAATGAAAAAATCCAAGTGACGAAAGCCGCTTGTTTTGATAAGGGTGAGCAACTAAATATAAAATACATATCAAAATATAAAATTGTTTCAGGTATTTGCAAGATAAATACAATATTCTCTTGTGAGACCAATTACCCCCTTGTGTGAGTTGCAAAGCAGTGATTAAAACTTGAGATCGAAATACTGGTCGCCGTCTCTCCATTTCACACACTCTCTCGTCGCCCCGGTGAGGGAGTGTGCGAAATGAAGAGACAACTTTCCATATTTCGCTCTCTAATGTACATCAACATTTCCCCTTGAACTCCTTCCATTCAGGTTTCACGATGAAGTGCAAATGGTATTTACTCCAACTACATCGATAGACTGCGATTCCCCGGACGCCAAATTCAAATCTTCCGACGGCCAATCGATACCCAAAGGCGCACTTGCGGTTTGTATAGGTGAGTTCTTCGCTTTGTCGGACCATCGTTCTTGTAATGCAACTATGGCGCTGACTAACGTTGACCTGCTTCAGAGAAGAGGGCAGTGGTCGCGGAGAGCACTACGCAGGCATCATCCTCCGCACCAATCATTGGCCTGGCGCTGATAGCAGTTATCGCCGTTATCGTCACCGTTGTGGTTTGTTTCTGAAGTGGAACTTGTGCACTTTCCTCAATATAGTGAGATTAATTAGTTAATTAATTCGTTAATTAGTAAATACTTGTTCGAGTAACAAGCGAAATTTCAGGCAGTGCTGCCCAAGCCCAAGTACTACAAGGAAAACCCGGTCGAGGTAATTAGATAATTAGCTAATTATTAACTAATTAATCAACTACTTACCTGAGTAATTAACCCTCTTAAAGGCGCGCCTTCCGCGGTTGAAGCGGGTACGGATTCTGCCCCAAATCGAGCCTCACCCCGACTGTCTGGGCCAGCTCGACAATGGAACGTTCGTGCGTCGGAGGGTCAAGGTGCGGTGAACGGCTCAGAGCTTGATTTGGATTTTGAACCATTGGCTTTTTTCCTCTCGAAAATGAGTGAATGAGAGAATCTTTCGAATGAGAAGCGAGTTGAGAGACTGTTCGTCTACTCTCACTTCACTCGCTCATCGTTCAACCTCACGAATGCCCCTCTTTGCAGATCTGGATGATTCCGTTCCTTCTCATCCTCTTCATCCTGCTCTCTCCCACCAGTGGGCAGACGCCGCCCGGAACTCCTCCCAATACGCCGCCGCGTGAGTGACCTCTTCCTCGCTGCCTCCTGGCAGCAAAACCACTCCGAGTGCCACTTGACCCCACTCACTGTTTCATTTCAGGAGGACAGACACCGAACCATCTTCGAAATACGGAATCGGCCGAACACAGGAATGAAGCCATCAGACAAGTGAGTACTTACGTTTCCTTGTTTCACCATTGATCTTTGATCTCTGATTTGATCTCCTTGATCACCACAGTGACGATTCACTTGTGTGGTCCAACTCTGGCAGTTGCAGGGAGCGAGTGCGGGCACTCGTGCCTACTGTGGGCCGCTGGACGCACTGTGGAGGCATCCACGGTGGACGCCAACGGTGGGCCGATTCGTGGCCATACTGGCGGCCGGTCGGCCTCCCGGACGCGTGCCCCCACAACTCCCTCCCAATGGGCGGGGCGACGAGACTGCGGCTGCCATAGAAGTGAGGAGACGACTCGGCGAGTTGCCCCGCACTCCCGCCGTCCGTCGGCTGTTCGGAGTGAGTGCTTCTCATTGTGCGGGAAGGGGAATGGTTGGTCGATGTCACTCGAAAGGGCGACGATCTTTGATCTTTGATCGCTCATTCATCTGCACCGTTCAGCCACAAACGAGAGAAGAAGCCATGGGTGGACAACGCCCGCATCGAAACGATGGCGCAGACCTGAATGACGTAAGTAATGGAGTTCCAAATTGACGTCTCTTCACCTCTTCCATTCTCTCACCGATCAATGTGACGAGAGTAGTCTCTGAACTTTGATCTTCGATCTTCTGATCTTTGATGTCTCAATCATCTGCATTGTGCAGGCACCAGGCGGCGCGAGAGCTGGACAAGGAGTCCAAGCAGATGGGAATGGTATCGCCGACCCTCCCCTGCCCTTTCTCGATGACGTGAGTAATGGAGTTCGAAATCCACGTCGCCGTCTCTTCACTTCTTCCACTCTCTCACCGATCAATGTGACGAGAGTGGAAACTGAAGAAATGGCTTAAAAGTCGAGGAACTCTGAAAACAATTATGTTCCCTTCGTTCAGGTCTTCACCGCGCTAGATATCTCTCACGTGAGTTTGCAGTCTTTAGCGCTTGTTGATTGAACTCTCTCCATCCTCTACACTCTCTTGCCGACAGTGAGAGAGTGCGGGGAATGGAGAGAGTCAGGAAGAATCAATTGAATTCGATCGTGCAGGCGATGGATCCAATCGAGGAGGAACGCGGAGACGACGGCGTGAACAACGCATACGTATGTTTTCTCCTCTCGAATCAATTCCATCTCCGCATTGTAGAATCCATTCGATGATCCACTGGACATGCCGGACCAAATTGTGAGTCTTTTCTTCTTCTCTCTAGCTTGGGATCTTTGATCTTTGATCTCTGATCCTTGTGATTTTGATCTTTGATCTTTGCAAGATCAGATCCAATACGAGTGTGCTTGCAGGATGAACAACCACCGATTCAAGTGATCCATCAAGAAGAGGAAGATCAGCAAGTGGTGAGGAGAAGAGCCAGCACGAAAGCATTGCTTTGTCCACAGCACCGATTGCCATTCTCAGTGTGCATGCTTGTGTGCTGAATGAAGGAACACGCTTCTAATATGATGATTTCAGAATGGCCAAGGTGGAGGCAACGACCGAAGAGAAGTGATGGAAGATGACGAGAGAAGGGAGCAAGAGGCGAGGAGGAGAGAAGAAGAGGAGAGGCAGCGAGTGGAGGAGGAGCGACAGAGGGAAGATGAGAGGAGAGAAGAGGTGAGGATGCAGAGAGTTCAGCCTATTTGTTCATCGTCTTACCTAGAACTGATTCATAACTGATCGATGTGGCAATCGAGACAAGAATCTAAACTTCAACATCAGACTCGACGACGTGAAGAGATCGAAAGACAAGAACGGGAGGATAATCAGCAGAGGATGCAAGAAGTCGAAGAGGAAGCGGCAGCTCTTCTGCGTCTTCAACAACAGGTGCAGCAACCCCACTTGTTTGAGAACGGACGGGTCTTCACAAAGACGACGAAACATTCTCAATATTAGCTCGATTTTTGATCGTTGATCTTTCGACGCAATTCGTTCAGGCCAATCAATGGTGGGAAGCGCTGGAAGACGCACCAGAAAACCGAGAGGTACGGATTTCGAAACAACTACTTCTCGTCTAGCTAATATTCTCCTACTCTGACATATCGAATGCTGATCTTTGATCTTTGATCTTTGATCTCTTAATGATGACTTGTTGCATTGCAGGACCCGCAGCATCAAGACGCTGCACCACAGCATGTACAGGCAGTCATCGTTGCTCAGGTAAGGGAGATCAACAAATCACCAAACTGAATGTTCGTGCCTTCCTTAATCAACTGTCCAAGTTTCGGTGCACTTTCGTTGCGCCGAACCTGTTCCTTCAGTGTTGTTTGATTAAAAATACAATAGTTTGGGAATTTATTCTAGCAATGCTCAGTTGTCTCGTTGCAGGTAGATCCAGTGCAGGAGCAGCTGGAAGAGATGCGAAGGCGTCTTCGTGAAGCCGAATTGCAAGCGCAACTGGTGAGCACTATGATACCACTTCTCTTTTACCTCCCTCGAAATTCGGCGTTGCTTGATGGATCATCCTCGAAAGTAGCTGCGAACAAAGATCAAAGATCAACTTGCTACTAACTGACGGATTAATTTGCAGGCCAACGACCGCGTTGCTGGTTTGCAAAGGGAGCGAGATGAACAAGCGGTGAGTAGAGTTGAGCCAACAGATGGCTCTGCTTGAGCACGCGAATGAGTGCACAAGCTGATGAGTGGATGAACGAGGGCGAGACGAGTGAACAACTTGATTCAGCGTGCTGCCCATGGTGCCGGACGCGAGCAAGGAGCTGATGGAGTGGGAGACGCGGAAGGGGCGGTAAGCAATCTATCTCTGTCTCTCGATTTGAATGATGGACAGCGTGATGAGGAGGGTCCTCCTACCTTTCTTACTAAAACATCCATTGTCTCGTGACTAATTTTCATGCATTCAGGATCACGACAGAAGCCCATTGCGTGTGCATCGTGTCGGATTGCAACAGGTGAGATCAAAGATCAGAGATCATTGCTCAATTTGGCTGAGCATCTCAAAATGCATCGATTTCGGGAGTGAAAAACGCTTTTGCAGGATGAGCGTGCTCATCTAGGTCGAGTACCTATTCAGGTACGGTATTTCATTGTTGATCTCTCGTTTATAAGATTGTCAGCTTCCCCGTTGGACGTTTGTCAACAAAAGATGCATCGTGTTGAGCTATTCTATTACAGACCGCTGAAGAGAGGTTCCTATCGCTGCTCACTCGAATCAACATTCGATCAGTCTATAACCTGCTAAGACTGTTCCGCGATACCATTCGTGATTATCTTCGCGAGGTGCCGACTCGTCTGAATTAAACTCACGATTCTGAGTGATTTCAGTATTCTGGACAAATTGCACCGCCCTGCATGCTCGTTGACGGTCGATACATAAGAGGTATATGCTCCATCTAATTACACAAAGGTGAAAGGACTCATTTAAGGTGTGTTTGTGTTGGCCCTCAATGCAAGTGACCACATCGATCTGGATCGAAGCCGTCCTCCCCAATGCAATGACGTAACTACTTCCACCAACAGTTATGGTCAAGTTGTGAGCACTCTACGGATGTCACGCCTATCTGTGAGATTTTCTGTTGCATTTTGACGCACATGATTGGGATATTTTCTAGGATGCAAGTAATATTGTGCACTACGGCTACGTTTTGGGATTCCCCGTAAGGAGAATGCTGCGGTTTGAATACCCCCGAGCAGGTGAGAACCAAGGACCTCTACCCACACCCAATCAAGCAAATGTCAGCACGAGAGCTCGGTGTAGTTGAAGAATTCAATAATGGATTTATCGATAATGAAATATTCATCTTCGTGGTGAATAGCGGCTTGCTAGGTATTTTCTAACAATTGTTCTTTCGACATTCTCTCTTCAGCCTTTCTCGAGAGAGTTCTGGGTTTCTTCAACCCGCTCGAAGTGACATTGGATTATGTGAGTTGTCTAGAAGAGAAAGGGGAAAATTTGGAATCATCGATTCGGTCTGTGAATCGATCTCATCGATTCCTTCAAAGAAAGGAACAGAATCTTTCGTCTTATTTATCTTTAAATTTGGCATCTTTCCAGACCAGCTCCGTCATTTCTGCTACTTTCGACCCAAGAACGCTCGTAGTCGTGGTTCACTTGTTCCACGGATTGTTCCTAGGAGGTGGACAACTGGATATAGGCAGAGTGAGCTATTCGGATCTTCCCTTTTCTGCCCCCTACCCACCATTGCTCTATACACAATGGATTAACTGGAATGTGACTGCTAGGGATAGTTCATGTGAGCATGGTGCTGAACGTAGAAAAGGATCTCCCGTTCAATATCGCTTCCATTATTCAAATCTTCTATTCAGTCGCGGCATTGATCTTCGCTCTACATCAAATCGACAAGAAAAACGATGATTATCCTACACATGATAAGACTTGACTGATTGGCCACATATCTATCGTATTGCGATAAAAAATGCTGAATGTCGAAATAATTGTTAAACTGTGATAATACAAGCAAACACGAAGACAGTTTTCGAAAGTGTCAGATGATGGTGGTCATTGGCACTGAAACATTAGCAATCAGACGATTATATTTCCTTGCATACGACTTTTTTGCACACTGAAAATTTGGTTCCTTCCTCATGCATGTTCGTTCTTCTGTTCTACCCTCTCCTTCTTTATTCTGATCTCCTGATTCCCATCACATGCGGACAGTTTACGACTCTACGTGCACGAGAATTATGATGTTTCATTGGATTTCATAATCTGAACCTTTCGATTCAGATTTACACTCTGTGGCATATCTAATGCTGCGGAAAAAGTCAGGGGAGGTTTTCTCCTGGGGTGGAAAAAGTCGCATGGAGAGAAAAAGGAGAAAACCAAAATTTTGAATTGGCGCCTTTTCTGCATCGGGCTTCCCCGTGGAGCTAGCGACTTTTATCTTCGTTCCTAGGGTTCTGAGGGGTGAAAAACCCATATCCCCAATTTTAAAGTCTCTAGCTCCACGGAGAAGTGAGATCTCGAAAAGGCGCGAATTCAAAATTCTCATTTTCTCCTTTGACTTTTTCCACCCGATTTTTCTCTTTTCTCTTTTCTCCCCCCACTTTTTCCACAGCATAATTCGGACGAAATCTTTATTCTCATTCAAACGTCCAATCGAACCATTCCAAACTGCTCCTTTGCATAATGCGAAAAAAAAAAACGATTTGCAATACGATTTGTAGAAGTTATATTCAATTTTGATTTCATGAATTCTCATGTTCCTCCGGTTCGTACGTGATATTCAACCTTGGACAACCGCTGACGTCAGAAATGTGTCGACAATTACAATGCATAACTTTAAAATTTTCAGTAGTTCAATTCGAATGTGTATACATTTTTAGAGTATTTTCGTGGAAAAGGCAGTGCCCTGATGAAGGAAACTGGAGAATGAGAACAAGAAACTGACCTCATCTCGGAAATATTTCAGATCACAAATACGGGCAACAACAACAATCCGCGAAGAGGATCATTAGAACGATGATTTCCGGAGCTAATAATGACGATTCACGTTTATCGGAACTATATTGGATACCGCTAAGTGCGCGTCATGACCGAACTCTATAAAACATGCAATTACAAAAATACGTGTTTGAAAAAAAATATGAAAGAAATACTGCTCGATAGAGAATTCAAAAGAGCATCGAGTAAAAACAAAACAAACTTGCTCTTTTGATCTCGTCATATTTTAAAATTTTAAAATCATGAAAAAAATGTACATATTTCCATGTTCCTCGGCTCCCTTTGCTCCAAAATGGATGAAAATCGAAACTTA
>LS490812.1:577166-599124 GCA_900490845.1 Pristionchus japonicus | reverse complement strand
GACCTGATTCAGGCTACAACCCGGGGTATTGATTTGATTTTACTGTACTTTGATATTTTTACTGCGGTTAGCGGCTGCCAAATGTCAAAATTTCAAATTTCCCGCGATTTTTAGTCGATAACATGGGAAACCCCTGTAAAATTCCTGAAAATCTATAAATGGGCGGAGTCGTGAGTTTGTGTAGGTTTGAAATGCCGTGATAACAGCCCAAATCTACAGCATCACTACACCCCCTTACCTTAGCGAGTGCACTTCCGGTGTACTTGGCGATGAGATCTCTGGGCGTCGACTCAGCGTACAGCCTGATCGTTTCCAGTGCAGACAGACGACGCTGACGGTCGTCGTGATCGTCCTGCAATCGATCATCTTTGTTTGGAATTCGCAGACAAAGTTACACTAAATATGGCTACGGGCTGTGAGGATAACTCGCATGCGAATCTCCCAACTGAACAGGGAAGGGCAAAAGTCACCGGAAACAGATCGCCAAGTGACCTATGTAGGCATGTAGAGACTGCTGAGGGATGCTAGAATCAGTTTTCAAAAGTTGCTAATTTTGATTTCTTCGACTCGAAAATCGATCATCTATTGTCGCGAGCTTAACCATGGGACGAGCTTCCCAAGCTAGGCTACGAGAAGCAGCTCTCGCTCCTCAAGTGCATCGTAGCGTAGTGGGTAAGAATCGGTCTCGCAATATTCTTCGCTCTGGTTCGACTCCCCCTCGACGAAATGTTCTTTTGCCATTTTTTTGCAAGGTCTACAAATCATTTAGTTGACTTCGATAGTGAATGCCGACAGGAAATGAACAGAAGTTCGAAATTCACAATGCGGGCGAAATGCGATTTTGCATCCGCAGAATAATGAAGAGGCATCGGCCAGCATTTCGAGTTCTATTTCGCATCTCGATACGTTTCCCATCATTACCTTTTGCAGAATTCACTTTCGAAGTCAACTAAATGATTTGTAGACCTTGCAAAAAAAATGGCAAAAGAACATTTCGTCGAGGGGGGAGTCGAACCAGAGTGAAAAAGATTGCGAGAACGGAGTCTTACCCACTACGCTATGAGGCACTTGAGGAGCGAGAGCTGCTTCTCGTAGCCTAGCTTGGGAAGCTCGTCCCATGGTTAAGCTCGCGACAATAGATAATCGATTTTCGGGTCGAAGAAATCAAAATTAGCAACTTTTGAAAACTGATTCTAGCATCCCTCAGCAGTCTCTACATGCCTACATAGGTCACTTGGCGATCTGTTTCCGGTGACTTTTGCCCTTCCCTGTTGTTGTTGAGTGTTGAGAGGTTGAGAGGTGTTGTGTTGAGAGGTAATAGGAAAACACATATTTTGCAATGTATGTCGATCGAATTATACCGAGTACGTGAAACTCAATCTCACACTGCAAAATCTTTTACCTCAGCTCCCTCCGTGTACAGATTGAACAGAATTGGCTGGAAGTTCTTGGCGAACCGTGCCATCGTCTCGACTCGCGCGGGCGGCGCGTCCGGCTGGTGCACGAAGCCGAGAGCCGCACGCAGGCCTTGCATCACGATCTGAGGATGGAGAAGAGATTATAGATAAAGGGAAAGTGGATTGAGGAAATATTACCGAACTAGTTGCCTACCTGCTAAATGATACTCGTGCAACCACAGCTCTCCTTCGTACAATTTTTTTACAAAAGCTAATTGGAACTGAATCAACCCGTCAGTCTCCCATGGTTCATGTCCTATTCGTGCATCCGAAAACCAACAAGACAGTTCGCTCACCATCCGCAGATCCTTTCTCTCGAGGATGGCCGTTCCCAGGATGGGCGCGAGCGTGGGGAAGGTGGTCTCGAAGTCGGCGCAGCTCTCGAGGAAGGGCGGCAGCAGCTCCCACAGCTGCAGCTGCAGCAGAGAGTAGAGTCGAGACTGGACGCCCTCGAGGGAGGGGAGGCGACGGTGCAGCTGGAAACGATATCTTTTTATTTATTTTAGCATTGGGATGCGCTAAAAAATCAAGGCATTACGACCACCTCGAGCTATGTACCTTCATTGAAACCGAAGAGTGAGTGCCACGAACAATTTTTTGGATACTATTCAACACCTAATGATCGAACCACCCGGGCCCATTCCAGATATAATCCTTCAATGGAACCAGACAGCGAACGGTCGAAACAACCAAATGCTCACCTTCATAGCCATGGGCAGGAAGTACTTGAGGAAGAGGGAGAGCTGCGCGTTGTGGAGATTCACGCGGAGGACGGGGATGAGCCACGATCTACAATAATTTAAAGTATTTGTTGAAGATAATTCAATTCCAAAGACATACTGCAGACAGTAGATAGCACAACTATTGAGCTGCATGTGAAACCACCAACTCAAAGGCCACAATTTTTTGGCTGCGCACTCCAATTTCACTGGTCGATCCCCATCCAAGCTCTTCTAGACTTGCCTGAGAAACCCCCATCCACCAAGGAGCACTCCTTACAAGAACAACTACTTTTCCCGCTCCCTACTAACAAGAGACTATCTCGCCTACTCCACCCCCTCTTCTCAATCCTCCGCAACCCCACTCACCTCGGCAGATCGAGCGGGAGGATGGCAGCATCTGGATCCAGCTGCAGTTTGATCACCGAGAGAACGGCGCCCGCGCCCACGTGACGGACTGCCGAACCGATCGTCTGCAAGAAGAGATTGTCAGAAATGGAGCAATCAAGAGGTTGCAGTTAGCTTCCTCGTTCCTGTTTCACCCTACCTATACCACACTGAGTTGTTAGAGAAGGCAATATGTGACTCACTAACATTCCAATAAACAAACCCCTATTCTCCCTATGCTTCACACGGCATTCAAGTAATCCGACTTACAGACTCAATGATTGACTGTACAGAACGAACAGAAAACTCACGAAATCGATCTCCGGTCTGCACAGACAGTTGTCCGCCTCTCTCATCTCGGCCAGGGTCTTCAGTGTCTCCTGAAGGGAAGAAATAACGATAAACGAGCCGCGCATCGGGGAGAGAAAAGTGGAAGAAGGATAAATGAAATGGTAAAGCTGACAGCCAATTCGTTTCCGATCAGAGATGCGCCAGCCTTCTCGAACAGGCGCATCTGCGTGCGAACCACGAATCTGCAAATAATTACTTCAATTTTTAAACCTCAACCTCAGACTATTGGCTACTTTTATTCATCTACAATTATGCTAACCGGATGTATCTCAAATGTTCGAAGGCTGTTTCAGAAATAAATAGAGCCTTGTTATTTTGCAGTAAAATTCCTCAAAGATTGACATAATTTGTTCGTCTAAAGAGTAAATCAATCTGCTGCACTACAAATGCTCACTATTTTCGAATTTTAAAATTGAAATCAACAAACCTCCAAACGGGCGCCGACTGCACGTGCAGCGAGCGGTGCAGCAGACCCAGCAGGTTCTGTAATTATCGATTTTTGACTACCGTAATCCTCCACGTTCTTCCACCGTATCTCCTCCTACCGTACCTTGGCTGCGGTCTCGTCCTCCTGGACGCAGCAATCGATAATCCTCGACAGCAGCTGGTAGGTCAATTGGGCGAGTTGTTCGTGGGCGAGGGAGAAGTGCTTGGCCAGACACTCGGTTGTAGCTTGGAGGATGGACGACGAACGGGCAGCGTCCTTCGTTGAGAGACAGATCTGAGAATCAATAATATTCAAAGAACTCCACAATCTTGAACGATCAGCAGCAGAATGATTTTTCCTCCATGAGCAAGAATTTTAGAGCAAGTTGAAGGATTCAAGCACCGATTATCAGAGATCACCCCTAATTTCAAGACTATGACCACATCCTGAAACCCCATCTTCACCTGTGCCTCAGTAATCGCTTGCATCCAGTGGGCGACAACTGTGATATCGGCGGTGGGCGGAGCTAGGCCTCTGAAATTATATTTTAAACGTTAGCTTCGCTCCATGAACTACTGTCATCGTGTCGTATCTCTAATTGTACCACTATTGAAACGCAGTTCCAACGTGTCCCAATGACACCCAACGATGGAGCCTTTTCATCCGCTCACCTTAGTGATTCGACCAGCAACTCGCAGGTTTCGGCCGTGAGTGCCGTGTCGCACGGCTGTCTCTCAAGCGCCCGCTGCAGGCACTGCATCGCGCTGCACTTCACCTACAAATACAATTTTTATTACAGTAAAGCGAAGAGTATTCATCTTTCACATTTCCCATTTCAAATGCTACACTTGCGATTCGCGGATCCACCAAGTTTACTCAATGACTAGGCTAGAAGTTTAATAACCATTCATGTTTCACGAGCACTATACATCGAGATCGCATTTCCTTAAAGCCAATGGTTGCAGTGGAAACACACGATAAAACAAATAAATATCCAACCGTCGGATCGATAATGGTGAAGCTCCTGAGGATGACTTCGGTGAGCTGCTTGAACAGTGCAGCCGGGAACTGAATGGCATCAATCAATACTAGTATAAACAACAACAACAATAATAACAACAAAAACATGCCTTGTGCATGATTCCCTCGAGCAGACACAGCCAGCGCGTCGACATCAGCACGCCGTTCTTCGTTCCTGCAAATTCATAATCTTTGCTGTTTCACAGAGTCGGTCGGTTCTTGCTTCTGACAAGAATCATATCCCATGCAATTTCCATAAACCCAATATATGCTCTATTGCACCGTTTTCGACATCACAACTCTCACCGATGCACTGCTGCAGCTGCTGCAGGATGAACTGGGCGACGGGCGCGGCCGCAGCATGGAGGCCGTTGTCGAGGGCGGTCACGGGGTCGGTGAGCACGGCACGAGCGACGCGTCTGGAGAAGAGATGACAAACTCATGACTAGCTTACTCTAATGCACTGATTCCAGATAAAACGTAATTAACAAAGAATATTAATTACTTAATTAATTAATTAAACACCAACCTGGCCATGGTGCGGACCCAGGGACGCTCGTGGGTGCAGAGGGCGCACACGGAGACGATCATGTTCCTGCAGATTGCGTCAGCATAAGGCAATCATCGCTCGGTTCTTTCAAATCTCACATTCTATCGAAATATTTTATTTTACTAGCCGTATTTTCCATTAAAAGTATTGTTTTAGAAAGAACTGCAGCTGTACAGCGAAAGTTCTTAGAAAGCAGACCAGATCACCAAACTCTGAAACACCAATCCCTCAGCAACTCACTTGGTCTGGGGATTGTTGAAGACGACAGCAGGCTGAGCTCTCAGCACCACTCCCAGTACGGTCAGGAGGTTCTTGAGGATAGACGACTCGTCCGACCCAGTGTGCTCGAGGATCTTCGTGTACAGAATCTGCAATTGGATGCTTATAGCTGATACAAGGGATCTACACTGTGTTGAACAGAATCGTTTTCGAAATACTTTCTTAAGGTCAGTGAAACACAATACTAACAACTGCCGAAAATAAAACCACAGAACCTAAAAATAGAAGGTCTCACATTAGCAGTGGTGCTGAAATTGGCCTGGAGGATCTCCCGCGGAACCTTCTTGATGATGAGGTGCAGCAGATAGGCTGTCGCCGCCACTCGACCCGGCTCCGATCTGAGAATCAGAATAATTTTACGACTGTCATTCAACATACTGAATGCACTCCCGATCTACGACTCATAAGACATCTATGACACTCCGATGCATCTGGTTCTTCCAAGCTATGTCTACAAAGGAAAGTGCAAAAGCTATTGGGATAAGTTACGCATCTTGCATACAATGATTGACTAGCAAAGTTTCACCGATCAACAAAACTCACTTATCGAGTCCCTCGAGTGTCACCAGTAGCGCTGCCATGTACTCCACGTCGCTCTCCGACCCGCCTTTCTCCTGGGATTGCATCATTATTTTGCAAGAATACTCAGTAGAAGCAAACTATCATTGACACTTTTGAATCAGAATCCTGCTCCTGAGGGACCATTGCTTCATTATTACGTAACATAGACATATTTGACAGAATCTCCATAGAAGAATCAATGTCGTATAGGATAGCCAACTCAATCATGAAGTGATCAATTGAAGCAAAACCAAGTGCGCTTCGTATACTCTTTGAAACAAAAACTTTCAACGGGTTTGCTTGTGGCGCAAAGGTTCTAATTTACAAACCTTGATAATCTCAGCGACTGCAGCCAGCACAGCCACCACCTCCGTCTGCATGTTCGACCCGGATCTGTTAATTAATTAAGTAATTAATTAACTTATAATTAACATCTTCAATTTAGCACTGCCACTAGATCTACCGTACATTTTCACTTCGCGCCAAGTTGATAGTATGTCTCGATAACAATACGAACAGGGATGATACCCAGAATAAACTAAACGCTTTGGAAACAACCTATTACAAAATGGATGTTCAACTCACTTCCACACTCTGTGGACAGCATCGAAATTCGGGTTGGTGCAGGAGGTAAAGGCAGTGAGAGAGGTGAGTCGTCCCTCCGACACCATACTCTTCGCCCCCAAACCATCGCCGTTCGATCGACCGAGAGACATCGTATCCTGGAAGGGTCAGATTAGTCTGATACGTCGTTGTCTGCCCAAATTTAATCGATTCTCGAAGTATGGATCAATAAATCCATCTAGATTGACATGTGAATCATCCTGATGCAATCCTACGGAGAAATCATGATGAAAGTGAGTGAAATACTTACCAGATTCAGCTGATCGAGCACAATATCGGTAGCCGACATCTCAGCTCGGTCATCCACAGCCATGGTGCCCTGAGTTAATGATTATTGAGGGAATGATCGATCAAATACGAAGTTGGGTTACGGTAGATGAGAAGCGAAAGTAGTTTTAACTCGAAACCAACCTCTTGGAGGATATTGGCGGTTCTCATAGCATTGGCAGCTGCCCTGTGGCGATTCTTCTCCGGGTTACTCTCGGATCTGAAGCAGACAAATACACAATTTACTCCAAAAAGTAGACAAACAAATCGTAAATTAAGGTATTAATTAACATACCCTTTGCCGGGAGCATAGCGCTTCTTGATTTTATTTCCACCGGGACGTACACGGAACTTCGGCATGTTAGGGAGTTCCGAAAGCCTAGAAAAGGAAAAATATCAAACAATGTAAACTGAAACAAAGGCGTTACTCAGCGATGAAAGTATGATTTCGTCTCAAACTTAGCGAGCGTGTGCCTATCATTAGTAGGTAGCGATTAGGGCAAGAAACATCAATAATAGCAACAATATAAATACTAAACAATAGAAAATAGGGAAAAATAAAAATTTACAAAAATACCGTGGTGTGGCTAGCGTGCGTTTAGACTCGTCTGACTCTGCTTCCCGGATGAACGTTCCGGCTCTCTCGCTAACATTACGTTGCCCTCCGCCCCCCTCTCAATCTTGGCTCACTTTGACCCATTCACTCCTCTTTCCTGTCCACCTTCAACCAAGTTCTCGACCTTTCAGATGAAACGGTGGATTGTCTTCATAACGGTTCTTCTCTTCGGATTAGCAGGTTTGAAATTTGGGCTTTTAAATTATTTGTGTTTATGTTTACCATTTTATTTATTCAAAAGTACTTATATTCTGCTTTTCAGAATGTGCTGATCGTGTCCTACTCAAGGACGTCACTGCCATCACACTAACTGAAGGAGCCCGGACTAATGGTTCGTTTATTTCAACGGTAGATCCCGGTTCGATAAATTCTCTCTTATCTTTTACTCGATCTTTGCTGTCTAGAGTAGTGAATCGTGCACAGGAGTCTTTAATATGTTGTGGATTCATATTTTTATTGCGAATACAATCGTTATGATCTATATTGCGGTTATTTCATTGTTCCTGGGTTACGGTATTCTGGTAGATCAATGCGGATCAAAGTCCTTTCTAGGTCGTCGATCCTCTCCCGTTCCTCAACTGACGTGCATCGGTGGTTCGGCTCAAGGAAAGGTTCAGGAGCCGCGAATCGTCCAGTGCAAGAATGTGTGAGTCAGCACTAGCATGTGTCGCTTCTTGCGAAATTCGTCAAGTTCTCGATCACTCAAAAATTTGGTTCGTTCTCATCTTCGTTCACGGTTTCTTATCTCGTTCGCGAATGAGCCTTCCTGATCAGAGAATCTAGTATTACTGCTTTTGAAAAATTTATTGTCGTCTTGAACGAGAAATGAAACCAGAATTTAACTTACAGACTGAACTCATTTCTCTATGTTTTCCCACTTGGTTTTCCTGATAAGGTTTTCTTCGTGCGATGTCTTTAACCCTTTCATCTTACTCTTTCGCAGTGGTTTTGACGGCGCTGACGTACAATGGGAGTGCAAGGCGGAGTTGGACTCGCGAGTGAAGTTCGGTCGCATCTCCGTCTCCTGCGAGGGATACAACCATCCGGAGGATCCATTCGTGCTCAGGGTATGCGAAATCTCTCATTGTTCATTCTTTCTAAATGCGCTAGTGGTTGCCGTAACACTTAAGATGTACTATGGTCCATTAGAAGCTGGCGTGAAACCTAACATTAAATGAACGTGTCAGAGAAAGCAAATAGTGAATGGGGGATGCAACGATCCATTCGTACTAAAAGTTAGTGACGTTGGAATGGATGCTGGCGTGATTTCACTAGATATTCTTGATGGAGGTTGAGATATGTGTATTACGGAATTTTAGCGGGTTTGCATAACACGAAGGTTATATGATATTGGGCGTCAAATTAGACGCTTACGTGCTTACGGTGAAACCGGAGTGATATGTGTCGTAGCAAGGGCTATGTAGGTGCAATTCGAAATGCCATGATTGGAACAAACGACTGTGACGTAATAGTAGTTGCGTCACTACATTAATGTGCTGATGCATTTGATTTCAATGACGTCACAATCTATGCTGACGTTAGAGATGTCTCATCGCAGTCTACCCACAGTACTCCTACCGTATACTTAATCATTGCAGGGTTCGTGCGGTCTCGAGTACGAACTTGACTGGAAGTCGGCCAGTGAGAGGAGCGGATCCAAGGGAAGGTCAGTACCGTAGTTCTACCGTGTCTAATCGATCCACACAGGCCTAATCGATTGCCATCGTGAGTATTCTAGATAGCAGTGGTAGTCCACTCACAGCGTAAGCTTATGCGCATCCTACTTTACTGTAAATTACAACTTACGATTCAGTCGGCTCACAATCACATGTTTGACTTTGGTTTCACATTATGCTCAAAAGTAGAATAGAACTAGATAATGCAATAGATCGCGTTCTCGTTGAAATCAATTTCAAATGATACTGCAATAAGACAAAACAGATTCTATCGTATCCCCTCCTACCGTATCCCCTTCAACCGTATCTCTTTCCTCTCAGTTCCTCCTCGACAACGGGCGAATCTGTGATCACCTTTCTCTCGATCGCCTTCATCGCCTGCGTCGTCATCTACATGGTGTACAACGCGTGGACCGGCGGAGCACCGGGAGCCCCCGACGAACCTGGGTACGGTAGAGGCACGATAGGGATGGATCGGTTACTGATTTGATTCCTTTTCCATCCAAATTGAACGAGCATACAGAAAGTCGTTCCTAAAATCATGCTGCATGGTTGTGGTTTTAACCCATCCATATAGGTTGTAGATTTCGTACTTACAATTAGTGATATTAACATGATCTTGAGTTGATTTACAAAAACTATTTCGCAGATTCCGTCGCTTCGGGACCGGCTTCGACAACGGACCCGGCGGACCTCCCGGAGGTGGAGGAGGACACCCCGGATACCCCGGAAGCGGACCCCCGCCAAGGTAGGTGTTCTTATTTTTCTAACGTGTGCATTAGGGTGGCGAAAACGACTCTTCGGGCCGCCTTTCGAGTCAGCCCATGCGAGTCAGAGTCGAGTCAACAACTCATCCGCAGAGAGGGAGGTTATAAACCGAGAGAGTGCGAGTGACTCGTTTTGTGCGAGTCGAGTGCGAGTCAAGACCATCCCAGAGGGTAATTGTAGAAATGGGCTATTATTGTTCAATTGACCATTCTAAACATTGCGCTAAATGTGACAAGTAGGGTGGCGAAAACGAGTCTTCGGGCCGCCTTTCGGGTCAACCTTTGCGGGTCAGGGTCGGTTTTATGACTCACCCGCAGAGAGTGAGGTTGTAAACCGAGAGAGTGCGGGTGAGTCATTTTGGCGCGGGTCAGAATGACTCACTTTTGACTCACTTGGGTTTTCTCAGCTCCTAGTAAGTTCCTAGTTTTTTTGTTCAAAATAGTTCAAATGACCATTCATTCGATTGTCATGAGAAAGCCAATTCGAATGGTGCATAAATTATTTCATTTGGCCCGTTAGGAACTGAGAAAAACCCAAGTGAATCAAAAGTGAGTCATTCTGACCCGCACCAAAATGACTCACCCGCAAGGGCCGGTCGTAAAAATGACTCACCCGATGAGAGTGAGGTTGTAAACGCGTCTCTCTCGGGTGAGTCATTTGGAGGGTCAACAAGTGCGGGTACCCGAGACTCATTTTCGCCACTCTAGTGACAAGATCAATGATGCAAAGAATTCTAAATTTGGTCCACTAGGAGCCGAGAAAAGAGAGCAGAGAGGAGAGCTGACTCGCACTTGGCTCGCACTCGACTCGCACGAAACGACTCACTCGAGCCAGCGGGTCGTAAATGCGAGTCATCCGCAGAGAGTGGGGTTGTAAACAAGCCTCTTTCGGGTACCCGAAAGAGAGAGATCGGAAGTGCGGATACCCGAGACTCGTTTTCGCCACCCTAGTGTGCATCAGTTATCCTGGTGAAGTGGGGCAAGTGTGTTAGCTGTGAAACGGAGAAAGAATGGGAAGTGCATGAATGTCAATTTTCCACTTTCTGATGTTTGCTGTTTCAGCACCACCACATAGGTTGCCGATCTGGAACGCAGTGATAGCATTCACACTGTCCTTGAATGTAAATAAAGTTTACAAAAAGAGAACTTAAAGTTGTAACTTCATCCAGATACGACGACGCCTTCGGGAAGGGCACCTCGTCGACGTACGGCGGAGGAGCGAGACAGGTATGGACTCTCTTTCTTTCCATTCGGAATGCTTTTGCGTAGGAATGAGCCTACGTGCTCTGCACGACACCGAGTTCGTTTTGATACAAGGAATGATGAAGGAATCATTTGAGCATCGCGAAGTTGAGTATGAATGTGGACTGTGAAACCGATATGGGTGATACGCAAAAATCCTTGAAATTCGTAATCGCAGGCAAACGACGGCCCCGGCTTCTGGACGGGCGCGGGTCTCGGCGCGCTCGGAGGATACTTCATGGGCAGACAGCAGGATCAGGTACGGTAGTCAAAGGATGGAGAAACTACGGTTGCTGTTCATTTTTTTCAATTAGAATAGACATTAATCGATAATTGTGTGGATCGATAATCATACTATTGCAGGGTGCTCGCTTCCGCGGTTTCAACCACGGTTCTTCCGGCTTCGCCTCCAACTACGATAGCCCGAGTACAAGTTACGGCTCCGGGTCCAGCTCGAGCAGCAGCCAGCCGTCGAGAAGCACCGCCACAGGTACGGTAGATGCACCGGGTTGGGATCGAGAACTGACTTTTCAAATATCGAGGGAATACGGTTGCAGGTTACGGTGGCACGACGAGACGATGAGGGTACGGTAGCACCGACGTATGGATCGTTATTCCCGCGTTTTATTTACCTCGAAGTATAGTGATACTCCCCATTATGTTCATTTTCCTATGTGACCATGCAATATTCATAACGATGCTCTACTCTTACAAGAGAGTTACATGTACAGTGTTGATTCTAGAAGCGATAAAAGATCTCCAAATTGATTGTGTGACCTAGTTCCGACACTTCAATGATTGTGACGTCCTGACAATGTTTCCATTTGTTGGGAGCGGCTTCGGATGTATCAATTCACTAAAACTCAAACGATAATGAGCATTGTTCTTCGAATAATTATTCGAAGAATAATTTATGATTGAAATCAAATAATCCGTGTCTAACGTACTGAATTGCAATAGTAGAAAAAGAAGGAACGATGCTCAATAAGAAAGCTGAGTGTATAAACATGACTTTGAATCATACCAGTTTCAAAAATTTCGATCAGTGACCTTTCCGTCTACCCAATATTTGCTCGAACCACGCTAGAATCTCTTTCAACGACATTCTTCCCTATTCGATATTCCAATCTGTTCTCCTCTTCTCTTCTCCCATCAAAACGGGACACCCATAAGAAACTGATTGCATATTGATATCGACGATGTAGGCTATTGGAACGAGATTCAATAGGAAATGAAGAGAATGTTCGACTTTTTCAGCGTCTGGAACGAATATAAAAGAGAGCCTTCTATCAGTATGAACCACATCAGTCAACAATGGCTCTTCTGGTGATCCTTATCTCTTCTCTTGCTCTGACTTCGGCTCAGACTTGCTCTTGTGAGACCTCAGCCTCTCAATTCACCGACCTTCACTTCAACTGCCCCCTCAACAACTTCTGCAGTGATTCGCTTGTTGCTGGAGTCTGTGGAAAGACTTGCCACGCCTCGGGATCCTTCCATTCATCGGTACGGTATCTGCTACCGTACCCCTACCGTATTCCATGCCTACCGTAATCCATTCTATCTAGCCCTATGATGACTCTGATCCCTCAATCGTCATTGGAAGCCACAGCTGTGCCGGATCTCTCTTCGACTTCGACAACAGTGGATCGGTTCTCTGTGCTTACTCCACTCCTTCCTCTGGTCAGATTGATCTTCCAATCGATAATCCATCGATTCATCTCAGTTCTCTCAACTTCCAATGCTTGCAACGTTCCCTCTTTCGCCTGCTCTGGATGCGACTCATCGGCTGTTAGATACTTCGACTACGATGCTGATTACTACCAGATCCTTTGCGAGTCGGGACTCATCCAGTATACGGTAGGTAATCGATACTCGTTCTATTAATTCGATAATCTACAGTACTCTGACAACTCGACTCACGAGTACGACTACCGTATCTACCTGAACAAGAATACGTGCGCGGTCAGTGGAGGAGAAGACTCATCGAAGGTTATCACCTCGGTTTCATGCAAGGGTGAGTACGGTAGATCATCGATCAATCAATATTCCCTTGATCTCAGCTCAAACCTACGAGCTCAACTCCTGTCTCGATAATGCTGGATCTCCCTCTGGAGTCACTGGTCACTGCAAGTTCGGAACTTGCTGGCTGTACTGTTCGGACAACACCAAGCAACTCTCTTTCACTCGCGATGTGGTAGGCCATTCGGTGCCCTGAGGGAAGATAATTGATTGATTCCAGGACGGAACCCTTCCGAGAGTCAATGCTGACAATCTCGTCTGCGAATTGGGTTTCTCCGGCTTCAACGTTGAGTGCAACTGAGAAGCAAGATCAGATAGAGCGGCAGCTATATTTCTGAGGGTACTATTGTAGTAATTATTGATAACGTACGATAAAGAGAATGCTCAAACCGCAATGAAATATGCACAGAATTATATATATTTTTTCTTTTAAAATAAACCGCAGATAATGATTTCAAGCTTTCGTAATCAATGAAATGGATTTATGATGCCTCAGATTGGAAACAAAATGAAGTGCCACTGAAAATGGAAAAAGAAAGCATCTGAATGCGCTAGATAGTTGATTTGGCAGGTCCGATGTGTTTGGCGAATACTATGAGATGTTGATTTTAAGGAACAATGTAATGAATAGACTGTGATTCGGAATAATGCACCAATGACTTGAGTTTTTGAGTTGTGATGCTATAGAGGTGTTGAGAAAAGCCATTTCTGAAGTTCATTGCAGGTGCCAAGTCTCGCTTGGGGATGAATTTAAACAATGCGTTAGCATATCTTCTTCGGATGGCACCAGTCGAAAAGACAAGGCCGCAGATGTGGCAAGCAAAGGCCACGGCTGCATGGATTGAATTTTAGAAGTCAGTTTCGCATCACCAGTGGTAGATTTTAGAATACTGATTCTTTGCTCATTCAAACGGCCGAAAACTCTCTCGCCAGACTATGAGAGATCGGAAATTGCGCGCAAGAAGGAGAGAAACAAAATGTCAGTCTTAATAAGTCAGGAAGTTCCTACAGTTCCTATACAGACATCTGCGATAATTCCCACTCCGAAATGTGATCCAGATTCTAGTTACAACTATTTTCCAATATACAGAGGAAGAAATTGAATACTGGCAGAAAGAGCCGCTAAGAGAAAGTGGAGAAAAGATTGGAAAAAAAAAAAGATAATTCAGTACATATTTCGTAGCGGTTTGAGCATTATCTTTATCGTACATTAGCAATAATTACTACAATTGTTCCCTCAGAAATATAGCTACTGCATCTGATCTTGCTTCTCAGTTGCACTCAACGTTGAAGCCGGAGAAACCCAATTCGCAGACGAGATTGTCAGCATTCACTCTCGGAAGGGTTCCGTCCTGTAACCAATCAATTATCTTCACTAAGGGCACCGAATGGCCTACCACATCGCGAGTGAAGGAGAGTTGCTTGGTGTTGTCCGAACAGTACAGCCAGCAAGTTCCGAACTTGCAGTGACCAGTGACTCCAGAGGGAGATCCAGCATTATCGAGACAGGTATTGAGCTCGTAGGTTTGGGCTGAAGGAAGGTATTATCGATTGATCGACTGATCTACCGTACTCACCCTTGCACGAAACCGAGGTGATAACCTTCGATGAGTCTTCTCCTCCACTGACAGCGCAGGTATTCTTGTTCAGGTAGATACGGTAGTCGTACTCGTGAGTCGAGTTATCAGAGTACTGTAGGCTATCGATTGAGTAGAATTATTATCGAATGCTCACCGTATACTGGATGAGTCCTGACTCGCAAAGGATCTGGTAGTAATCAGCATCGTAGTCGAAGTATCTAACAGCCGATGAGTCGCATCCAGAGCAGGCCAAAGAGGGAACGTTGCAAGCATTGGAAGTAGAGAGAACTGAGATAGATCGATTGATTATCGATTGGTAGATGAGCCAAACCAGAGGATGGAGTGGAGTAAGCACATAGAACCGATCCACTGTTGTCGAAGTCGAAGAGAGATCCGGCACAGCTGTGGCTTCCAATGACGATTGAAGGATCAGAATCATCGTAGGGCTATAATAGAGTACGGCAAGTGAGTGATACGGTAGGGGTACGGTAACAGATACCGTACCGATGAATGGAAGGATCCCGAGGCGTGGCAAGTCTTTCCACAGACTCCAGCAACAAGCGAATCACTGCAGAAGTTGTTGAGGGGGCAGTTGAAGTGAAGGTCGGTGAATTGAGAGGCTGAGGTCTCACAAGAGCAAGTCTGAGCCGAAGTCAGAGCAAGAGAAGAGAGAAGGATCACCAGAAGAGCCATTGTTGACTGATGTGGTTCATACTGATAGAAGGCTCTCTTTTATATTCGTTCCAGACTCACAAAAAGTCGACCACTCTCTTCATTTCCCATTGAATCTCGTTCCAATAGCCTACATCGTCGATATCAATATGCAATCAGTTTCTTATGGGTGTCCCGTTTTGATGGGAAAAGAGAAGAGGAGAACAGATTGGAATATTGAATAGGGAAGAATGTCGTTGAAAGAGATTCTAGCGTGGTTCGAGCAAAGATTGAATAGACGGGAATTCTGAACGGTGATGATCTATTGAACTGGCTGCTGTCTCTTTCAAGGAGATATGAACTTTTACTCGGTTAAATCATAGAGAAAGTATCTTTATCACGTTGTCAGAACAGATAAAACACCAGCGTGACCACATTGAGACGTCAGAGAACATTCCAAAATGCATGAGATCTTTTGATTATTATAATGCCAGAAGTGATAATGATAATGCCCTGTATGAGCGATTGAGTAAATGAACGAATAGTATGATAATATGTCAATAGATTAATGACGCTGATAATGATTACTCGGATAGTGGTTGGGCTAAGCTGGAGAAGTGAAGGTACGCTCATTCTGAAAATTGAGTTGTTAGCGTGGAAAATTAGTCGTTTTCACAGCACGTAACCTTTTCTAAAATGGTCACAAAGCGTGGAAAATTTATAAATACCTTCAGTGACGCTTCATGCACTCTTCTAGCTCCTCTCCATTGCGGCACCTCTTTCCACACAGATGACACTGCTGGGATCTGTCCAGCTTCTCACGTCTTCCCTCTCCTCCTCTATTACAAATTGCGCAAGAAGAGGTAGCGGCGTTGTTGCTGCCTCGATTGCCACTCGGGCCAGTCTTGCGCGTCTTCGAGATGTTCAAACGGGACAGTCTTGCTGCGAGAGCGGATGCCGAAAGCTTGTCATCTGAAACAGAAGCATTTAGTAAGTTATGCTAATTAGATAGGAAAAGACGCTTTTCATCATAAGTTTCATCTTGACAGAATGGATTCTGAACAAATAACGATATTTACCTTTCTTCGAGTTCGGTGAATGCCATTTCATGTGTAGCTTGAGGAGCGCTGCAGTCCCGAACGTTTTCGAGCAGAGGTCACAACGAAAACGGGTTTCTGAAAATGTTTCAAAGTAAAAAAACACGAGAATTTATGGAGCAGTATTTCTCCGTAACGAAGGTGCAATGCAGCGGTGCACTAGATACGTTGAAAATATGTTTAGGTATACCTCGCTTCGTCTTGGGTGGTGATTCGATGTGGGTCAGCATGTGCCTCTTGAGCATCTTCTTCGAAGCAACGCTTATTCCACACAGATCGCACTCGAACCCATCGTTCTCCTTAGCTGAAATCAAGAGGATGTTTGTGAGGCCCACGAATGAAATACTTGGTGAATTTCCATACACACAAAGCGATTAAAGGAAGGAGGAAGAAGTTGAGAAAACACACCTGGGTGAACCCTTCTCTCGTGAACAATCAGACTGGCTTTGCAAAGATATTCTTTGTTGCACACTGAGCACTTGAAGGTCTCTTCCTTTTCCTCTGCTTCTTTCTCGTCTTCCTCAGAGGCACTATCCTGCTCCGAATCACCATCAGACTCAGTTTCATCCGACTCGGGATCGACGAAATCCGGATCTTCCTCGGAATCATACTCCCCATTGGCATCATCTCCAGCTGAAAAAAATATGTTCACTGGTGTTTTGTTATTAAAAATTTCAACACATTTGCTGATTCAAAACTCACCAAGGTGTAGTAGCTTGTGGGCATTGAGATCCTTGACGGAAGAGAACGACTTTCCACACACAGGACAGTTCACGGGGCCATTGTTAGTGTCTGAAATGCACCGATTACATTTGTGATAAAGTTGGATAGAATCCCTCAGACAAACCATAACAAAATGACTCTAGTAGTGAATCAGAAACCCGATAATAAATAATATCATTTGATTGCATACCCTCTGCGTCTTCTCTGGTCTCCTCCGCTGGATGAGCACGACTCTTGTGGACTCTGAGAGCCGCCTTGAAACTGAAGTTCCGATCACATTTGGAGCACTTGTAGGGTCTCGCACGATGCGCCTCAACCGCATCTGAAAGAATGAGACATTAGTAATACTGCACAATTAAATGTTCCTATTGTGCAACCTAAGTCGCTCCATCATGCTTTCAAAAAATGGATTGCGGAAGCCACAAAGGAATCGTGTTCAAATACCCACCGTCCTTCTGATGAATCGCGGAATGATTGCGGAGGCTTCTCCATTTAGAGAAAAACATTCCACAGATCTCACACTTGTAGGGGAATCTGGCATCGAAGTCGCCTGAAACAGTACTTATTTTCATCAGGAATGCATGACCTCATAACTAGATTGAGAAATATGGGTCGCCATCCTTTCATTTTGCACACTGTCTCACTTCTCTGACCAACGAGAGAGGAATGGTGTGAAATGAAGACTTGTATTTCGAACTCTACTCACAACCAGGAAACCAAAATACACAAACGATACCCTCTCCAGCTGCTTCAGCTCCGGCCTCCTCCTCTGGATGCATCATTCTCATGTGAACTTTCAGAGGTGCCTCGTAGCTGAAGCTACTGTCGCACTTGGAACACTTGTGCGATCTCTCAGGCTCCTTCTTCGTATCTGAAGGAGTCAGGAATTATTATCTGTCCGAACGATGGAATTCATAGTTTTTGAGAATTCAGTTTTTGTTCTTACAATTAACCTCATGGGGGCGCTCATTCACAAGAAGAAACATGTTTGAGGAGGCCAGAAAGGTCCAAACATATACCATTCTGCAGATGAAGTGCTGTATGCTTGCGAAGACTGCTCAGTTGAGTGAATCGCTTACCGCAATCTTTGCACTGGAAGAGGCGCCGGGCTTCATCGTCTGAAATAAGAATGGTTGTCTTAGAAAACTCTTGAATGACTTATGCACCATCCACCACTCAATGCCCACCTCCTTCTTGATGGGATCTTGCGTGAATATCACGTTGCGTCGTCGAAGCGAAACGTTTTCCACAAAGGTCACTTTCGTGTTTCGCTCTGGCGGCGTCGGCTTCTGAATAATCGAGCTGATAATGATTGAAATTTGACAGCAGGGTTTTGCTAAGTTACATAAGCATCTTTTCGGGTTTGACCTCATCATCTGGCTAATGCTGGATTCCATTCCCAAACATACCGAGGTGTGCTAGCATGTGGCCACGGAAAGAAGCCTCCTTGGTGAAGTTGATCGCACAGATTGAGCACGGGAAACGAGCCATGTCTGAAATGAATTGAGTATACATTCGAAACGATAATGTGTTTATAATAAATGACGCAAATTACGAATAGCCATGATTGAAATTTGACAGCAGGGTTTTGCTAAGTTACATAAGCATCTTTTCGGGTTTGACCTTTTTTTATAGGGTTTTTTGATTGGCAACTGGTAGAGGGAAGAGTCTTAGGACTACTACCCATTGTATCCGTCTCACTCCTACCCTCTGGCACAGATCCGTCATGGTGAAAAAGAGACAGAAGTGAGATCGGAAATCAGCAGAATGATGAGTGCAAAGAACGGACCAGTGCATTCGAAAAGCTGCGTCCAAAAAAGCATTAGATATCGAAAATGGAAAGCTCATTGTGAGGAAAGTCATTCTATTGTTGAACTAAATATTGCAGCGACAAAAGAAGAGCCAAGATTGATTATCATGGATCGTCAGACATTGCTGAAAGTTCGAGTTTCATTTCCCTAAACTATCTGAAGTGAAGAACTAAATAAGGCAGTGTAAATCAGTAGTTGATAAACGAAGAAAAAGGTGCTATCGTCCAACATTTCGCTTGGTTTGAAGCAAACAACAGGGCCGACAAGATGGAAAGTTTGAAATTCATGAAGCAGGAATTGAAATCAAAGATGAAGGGAGGTAAAAATTCAGGGAATATTCGGGTGCTTGTGCTCAGAGTAGAATATGGGAGTCATCTAGAATAGGCCAAGTGAGGAGGGGGAAGGAGAGGTGGGAGAGGGGAGTGAACACTCAGAGGGCTGGTCCGAGAGACGAATGATGTTCCCGGGACCTCCATGTAACCTTTTATAGGGGCTGAAAGGGGCGGAGCTAGCAGCTGTCTTACGCTGATTGGTCCAATACCTGAGATGGGCGGAGTTATGGGCGCACAGAACATGGAGGTCTCGGCCCTAATAGACTTTACAATCTAAGATCGGAGTCATCTACTATGCAGGGGCACGCCCACTGGGCAACCTTCCCATCGGAACAGAAGAATACCTTTCGTAGATACTACTGTTATGGAACAGAGAGATGCCAGCAACCGTAAGGTGTTATATGAAAGGCATGATGAAGAACAGAGTACGCCAAAGATATAATTTTGAACTTTGGCTGGCTGCGAATTTAAACTACGAGTTTTCGTCTTTTTAATCCAAGTGTTCGCTTGGAATAGAAAGGCTACCGGAGGTGTCTGAAGCGCCGGTCCTACGCTGTCCTAACATTGTTTTGCAGATTGCAAAGTCTGAGTGACGGCTTCTGTTATGACCGATCTTAAAGATCTAAAGGGTCATGATAAATATCTTCGAACTCTTATTAGACTATTGGGTCTTTAGTGAGTCCCGAGAGAAATCAGAGTTGTCACTCAACTCTGATTTCCGACTTGAACGATTTTTTTTCATCATATCTTGAACCTCAGAACGAAATGAATTTCGACGAAAAGGATGTCACTGAGAATCTATTCATTCAGCTACTAATTGGAATAATGCAGGCTGGCAAAGATAAATTTTATGAGCAGCTGTTAGAGAATAATCGAAAAATTGTTTCACGAAAGATTATTCAGCTTCTTTTGAAACTTAAATATTGTGCTTCAAAATTAAATCGTCAAACAGATAAGATGTTTATTCCAACTTTATCTCGACAAATCTACGAAATGTGTGACTCCTTAGTTGCACTGGAGGTTGAAAGCCGAAGATTGTCCGTACTGAGAGAATCCAGACTCGCAAACGAGATTGTTAGCGTTGATTCTCGATCCGGATCCGTCCTGTAATCAATCAATATTCTATTCCGAGTAATCGATTGTGACCTACCTCAGCCTGGGTGAAGGAGAGTTGCTTGGTGTTGTCCGAACAGTACTGCCAGCAAGTTCCGAACTTGCAGTGACCAGTGACTCCAGAGGGAGATCCAGCGTTAGCGAGACAGGTGTTGAGCTCGTAGGTTTGGGCTGAGATGGAGGGATTATCGGTTGATCGATTGATCTACCGTACTCACCCTTGCACGAAACCGAGGTGATAACCTTCGATGAATCTTCTCCTCCACTGACAGCGCACGTATTCTTGTTCAGGTAGATACGGTAGTCGTACTCGTGGGTCGAGTTGTCAGAGTACTGCAGAATATCGATTGAATAGAGTGATAATCCATTGCTTACCGTATACTGGATGAGTCCCGACTCGCAAAGGATCTGGTAGTAATCAGCATCGTAGTCGAAGTATCTAACAGCCGATGAATCGCATCCAGAGCAAGCGAAAGAGGGAACGTTGCAAGCATTGGAAGTAGAGAGAACTGAGATGGATCGATTGATTATTGATTGGTAAATCAATCAAACCAGAGGAAGGAGTGGAGTAAGCACAGAGGACCGATCCACTGTTGTCGAAGTCGAAGAGAGATCCGGCACAGCTGTGGCTTCCAATCACGATTGAGGGATCAGAGTCATCGTAGGGCTAGAAGGAATACGGTAAGTCGGGGATACGATATGTCAGGGTATTGTAGTAACCGTACCGATGAGTGGAAGGATCCCGAGGCGTGACACGTCTTTCCACATGCTCCAGCAACGAGCGAATCACTGCAGAAGTTGTTGAGGGGGCAGTTGAAGTGAAGGTCGGTGAATTGAGAGGCTGAGGTCTCACAAGAGCAAGTCTGAGCCGAAGTCAGAGCAAGAGAAGAGAGAAGGATCACCAGAAGAGCCATTGTTGACTGATGTGGTTCATACTGAGAGAAGGCTCTCTTTTATATTCGTTCCAGACACACAAAAAGTCTACAACTCTCTTCATTTCCCATTGTATCTCGTTCCAATAGCCTACGTCGTCGATATCAATATGCAATCAGTTTCTTATGGGTGTCCCGTTTTGATGGGAAAAGAGAAGAGGAGAACAGATTGGAATATTGAATAGGGAAGAATGTCGTTGAAAAAGATTCTAGCGTGGTTCGAGCAAATATTGGATAGACGGGAATTCTGAACGGTTATAATCAGCATCATGTCTTATTTTCATCACTGGATGTGAATAATCACTAAAGTGAATGTTATGAAACGAAAGAAATGCCCTCGACGGTGCCGGACAGGACGCAACTGCCCGCATTTTTTTAATGTTCAGCATCTCAGCACATTGGAAACATAACAGCACAAAATTGGCAGAAAAGTGATCTATGCGAGTCCAACGGCTAGTAGCTCTTCGTATCCTTGCCATGGCGGCATATTATCCGTGACGAAAGCTAGTAGGCACGAACACGCGTAAACGAGAAACGCGTAAAGCAAGATCAATGGGTAACCTAATGCTACGCTCCTTCCTTACAACTTCTCCTGATGTTCTCTTGAAAGCGTACAAAATTTACATCCGTCCATTGCTTGAATCGTCCACTATTATCTGGAACCCCACAGCTATTGGTTTAGTGAATAAGCTGGAGTCAGTCCAGAGAGAGTTTACGAGAAGAGTTGCTCGGCGCTCCCATTTACCCTACCTTCCTT